>NAGG01000037.1:0-109493 GCA_003031705.1 Calonectria naviculata
CTCGGTTTACCTTGCAGGTTAGGTCTGACCATCACAGATAGAGAGCACAAATGTTAATTACTCAACAAATTACGTATTGAGTGAAAAATGAGGGAAAGCATTAAATGATTTCTCGTTTGATAATGGCGTGGCCTAGACGAATTAATACAACCGAATTATGGTGTGATGGCTGGAAGAGAACATGGCCACAGTTACTAAGAAGCTGGCATGTTTTCGGCCCCTGCGGAGTGGCTCGTGATCCGAAAGCGACGTCCGATTTCTGTCGAAAGGTCGTCTCTATTTTTGCCCCGCAATTGTCGGCTTTCGGGGTTCGCATCATCGGAGCTTCGCTTTTTTGCAAACAGCGCAGTCAAGGATTTATTTCCTCACCTGTTGGCGACATTAACTCGAAAGAATATAAAAAGGGTAAAATTGGACTGAAATACAATAACTTGCAGATGTGGCTCTTTGACCTTCTTGCTGAGGGCATAGCTGACCAAGAGGTACAAGTGGAATTGATGAAAGAGGGAGCCTTTCTATTAAATAGAGCAAAAACACCATGCTCCTAAGTGGGAAACTATAAATTCGGGTCTGCAGCCAGCGTGGGATGGAAGGGTACCACTTGATGCCTGTTTTGTCGCTGCGTGGGTGGTTGTCAGTCACTGAGTCTGCAGCTCTTTTGGACTGGGCAAATTTGGAACTTGCTATCCAGCGCGGGTTTGTTATTATAGCCATTGAATCGTCTCTTTGATCTACATCTCTACTTATTGTGATGACAGCTCCTGTCTCGGTGGCTCTGTATAAGTGACTGGCATCTCATGTGAATTCGGGATAGTACTAGTGTTTGTGTTTGTGTTTGAAACCGGGGATACGCTTAGTTCGGCGACCTTGTATGGATCAACGGCAGCTGCCACTGGATAAGGATGGTGATGGTATGCATGCGGCGGATAGCCTGGAGCAGGATACGCATGAGGCGGAGGAGCCTGGTATGCGGCCATTGGAGGTGGTTGGGCTGCAGCATCGGTAGGTGTCGATGACTTGTTCTTCTTTCGTCGGAGGAACGCCCACAATGCAATGGCAGCAGCGATCAACGGCACGCCCGCACCAAGACCAACCCCCAGTCCAGTTTTCAGTGCAGTCTTATTTTTCCGGTGGACATTTCCGCTGCTGCTGCTTCCGCCAGTTCCATAACCGCCGTCTCCGCTCGACCCGCTGACCGACGTTGCGCTGCTCGTCACGTACAAGGTTTCCGTCGTTCCGCTAGAGCCAGATGAGGACGATGAAGATGATGACGACGACGACGAAGACGATGAAGAGGATCCGGTCGAGCATCCAATCCCTGTGGAGGGGAGATCATAGCCCATTCCAGCACATAGCTCCCTAGCATACTCCATGGATAACTGTCGATCCGTGTCGGAGCAGTGTTCGGTTAAGCAGCATATTCTGTTGTCAAGAGAGACGGTGTTTGTGCAATGGCACTTGTAATCGTACTCGTTACATTCTGTATCGGTAGTTGGACCGGTGGTGAACTCGCCAGTGCATAGACTCTGGTGAGAAAGGCGAGGTCAGCGGTGGGGGTTGTTCGAGAGGAATACTGATGAGTCGGGATACACTTACAGCGCATTGCGGCAATGTGATCAACGACTCTACAACAGCAGTTCCTATCGCAAGCACGGCTGTGACTTGGAATTTCATGTTAGAGAAGTGCAGCCTCGGGCCTTAGGCTGTTCTATATCGTCCTTCTTGGCACCGAAACAAGATGATAGGTGCCAAGAATGTTAGCTTAAAATGACTCGCGAGACAGGCCTCGCACCCAAATATAACGGCTGCATCAAGCCCATTTTCAGCTCATTTTGGCTTCTTCAGCTGAAAGGCTAACCACGGCAATTTCGTGCCTAGCCGTGTCGACTTTGAAGCCACCAGCGCTAATTGGCCTGTTGGCGTCCTCAGGGTCCCCCTTGGGCTGATAAAGACGCTGATTCTCGGATAGAGATGCCGGAGCTATCCTCGGACCGGTGGGCTACAGAGGTTGCAATTGGCCAACACGAGGTCTAGAGCATTTACCCCTGTCGCTCGCTAATTTGGAGCTAGGGTCCTTGATAGACTTGAATATTGGCTTGTCTTTCCCCGCACGGGTTTATATTGTGGACAAGAGTGAAAAGAAGACCAGGCTCGCCTCCGAGTTGCCTGCTTGTGGACTGTTTAAAGTTGGCCAACGCGACTCGATTGGTCCCATCGCATGGATGATTTGGATGTCGCACCAATAAGAAACGCAAAATGTCACGAGACGGTTCGGCAATTTGATGTCTTGGAGAGTAGGCTATGTTATTCTTCTAGTTAAGATTTCTCCGGCCATCCCAATTGACTATCAACCAGTGAAGATTAGCGTCTCATATTTGACAGTCAGCTTGATATCACGAATTTTAGTCAAGTCCCATCCCTCGTCGATAGTTTCTTTCCGAAACGACAACATGCCAGAACAGCATACTGCGCGCTTCGCGAAATCACCCTTCTCATCCAAGAGGTTATTATCCTCCCCCATCTTGTCCAGCTGTATCGGGTCCATGTAGTACTGTACAATCTCAGCCCTGGAGCTGGGTGCCTTGTGATATGGGCTCGACCGATCCATCATCAGTGGACCCAGAGTAATGGCATACTCGAGTCTGTCAATGCCTTGTGATGATCCGTGACGCGCCAACCCCACAAACTCGGCGCTGATTTCCCGGATGCGCATGTGATAGTTATATTTCAGCGTCTTCAGGTCTGGCTTGATTTGAAATGTGGTCTTGAGATCATGGGCCAAGAGGTCACGTCAGCCCAGAGGCAATGCATCTTCGGCGGTAACAATGAGCTGCTTTTCCTGAGACTGTTTCCCTGAAATTGTGGCTCTTTTGAAGTTGTCCCACTGGTCCGAGAGCTCGTCGGCTGTGAGACGTGGCGAAAGACCCCCGAACAGTCTTTTGTGCGTCTTGGCATCATTGGACTTGTAAACGAGGGCGAGCACTCCTTGATGCAGCATGTTGAATACGACACGTCGTCGCTGTGCAAGCTCCATCAGCAGTCGCTGCCTGACAGGCATGAAAGCGATTTTCTCCAGGAGGTGGTTATTGACGACCTGTCCGTGGAGCAGTTTAATCTCCTCCAGGCTTGCCTCTTTCGCCTTCGTTTCAGCAACACGTACCAAATATCGCGTGCGTGCATCATAAGACTCCTTCATTGCCGTGACGAGTATCTCGCCACGTATGGCGAGATTCTTCATGGCCTCGCGGTATTCTGTCATGTCATCAATCTTGTCTTCGCCGGCGGCCTTATCGATCTCGTCGAAAGCATCATCAGTACATACCTCCATCTCACGCCAATCGGCCAGGAGCCCAAGGTAGTCGATGCGTTCGCCTACATTGACGGCCAGGAGCCTACCACTCGTGGATTCGGCACCATCCCGGAACTTCTCCACCAGTCTATCACTCCGCTTGTCTTTGCCGCCAGCCACATCCGTAGACTTGCTGTGGTTTTCCAAGGCAGCATGCACCTTTGGATAGACTTTTACCAACGCTTGTCCAAGCGCTTTAATTGCTCTCGAAAGCTTGGATGCTTCTTTGATCAATTCCGTTGACTTGGCATTATGAGCAATCAATGACCACGTAAAAGGACAAGAAAGATGAAAAGCTCACCCCTTTGATTATTTGATTCAGATGCGCAATCGTGGCCGGTGACTTGGCTACTCCCGTGTAGACGGCTGTCCCAACAGATACAGCAATTTCAACAATAGCTCTAAGAATACTCCAGAACAGACTCTTTTTCTGTCTTTCCTCAAACTCCTTCACGCCCTTCTCAAAGGCAGCTTTTGCAGTGTTCAATTGCTTCTGGCACCCTTTCAGATCCTCCATTTTATCCAGTGCGGTGTCGGCCGTGTCCGCAGCCTGCTTGGCCTCATCCAAGAGGCGCGCTTTCTCGACGGTGCTGCCGACAAAGTGGCTAAAGCCTTCTAAGAAACCACCGCCCTGTTCTTGAATGAGACTGCGTAGCTTCTGCATCTCGTCTTTATTCTCGAGTTTGCGACTAATCCCAATTAGATTACGCATGGGAATATCCATAACCGATTCAAGAGTTCGTGGTACTTTCTCTGGCACAAAGAAGCAGTTATCCGAAATGATCGGGAAACCCTTTGGCAACTCGAGGCGGCTCAGAAGTGTTTGGGTCTCATTTACCAGCCCGATGAGGCTTGGCGTCTCGTGTGCGCAGAGAATGATAAACCGAAGCTTGGCCGTGATTCTCTGAATGTTTGGTTTGGGGCCCATCAGGTCCACGCCCGCGGAGACGAACAATTGATCCAGAAGTCGCGGAAGATTCTGCAACCTGCACATATGTTCTCCGAATATCTTGAACTCGACCGGACGGGGCGGTCTCAGCTCGTTCAAGCATACCGAATGAATGGGCTCCAAGGGCCCAGATCCCTGCATCCGGATCCCGGCCATTGCTGCCGCAGTCGTGTCGAAATGCTCTCCTGTGGAGCATACCGAGCCCTGGCTGGCAATACATGCGCCAGGCCCTTTCATGACATGAACGAGTGGCCGAGGTGAACTGCTGCGACAAATATAGAAGTTCGCCGGGCCCGATTCGATGTCGTAGTAAAGAGAAACCCTTACTGGTGGACGGGTAGAGGCGGGCTCAACCAAGACGAGTTTTTTGAATGCTGGGAGCTCGACAGTAAAGATATGGAGCGACCTGAGTGCGCACCCACGCTCATTTACCCGCAGCTGGAGTTCAGAATCTCCTATCAATGTCCCCGTGAGACGGTGACAATACAGATGCAGATATAAGATTGGAGATGTTCCGCCCTGGTTTCCATAGTTGATCAGCTCGTCTAGCAGCTCACTGACATCGATTTCCGTTCTCAAGACGTAGACCTTGGAGTGAAAGAGTCAGTATAAAAACTCTGGGTATCAGATAAATTTGAGCTGACGTGATTTCCAAACCTCAAATACTCCTCCTTTGGAAGATCTGACAACTCATTCTTTCGATCAGCTAAAAGCGACGCAAAGTGCTTGTATGATGCCATTTGATCTTGCACGCTTTCTAATAGCTGAGAAATATGATGAAAAGAGGGGGAAAGAGCATCAAGGCCTGTGTAAGATCAAAAAGCCAATGGTCCCGTGGCTTTTAACCCGGACTCCTTAGATAGGCGGGACACGGCAACCCCCGCACGCCATGTTGAAGCTTAAACGCCTATTTCACTAGTGCACACTCAAAGTTCAATGGGAGCCTCAAAGCGCATAGCTATAATCCAAGCCACGCTACTAGCGACAGGTCTCGACTGTCAGTGGCGGGCTAAAGTTCAGCTGGACTCCTTACAAAGGGGGCTCTAATCTGACCAAGGCCCCGTGACTGTGGGAATTTACTGTCTTGTGCTTGTACAGGCATCACGGAACAAGCTAAAATGTCATCTTCCTCCTTTTTCCCTTCATCTTTTGCGGTACCCTCACCATTTCCCTCTTCTTTCCAAGCAACAGCCAACCACTGTTTTGAATCAGCCCGTTTGCCTTGAAATTTCTTCTTTCAGCTACAAAGAGAGAAACCAAGTGCAAAATGTACACAAAGCCTGTCTTAAATGATGTCATGGCCAAGGTCGAGCAACCCATCAATATGGCCTTTAGCCATTCCGATTGCTTGTACGCAAATAGCTCGAGGGAATCGCTCAAGCAGAAATTTGGACCAGCCCTCCAGATAAATCCCAATGCGAGCCATATATTCGAGGAGATGCTCGTGCTAGTGTATAGAGACGATGAAGGTGGTATCCCAGGACAATGGTCGAAGCATGTTCTCGGCAGCCTTAAGGCTTAGGGTGAGATCTAGAAGAAAGGTCAGTATACGACCTAGTCACACAGCCATCTACAGGCCAGTTTCTGACCAGCCCTACAGTAATGGACTTCAGCTCCAATATCAGCAACCAGGAATATAATATGGCCACTACTAATTTGATCACTCTGCAAGACAAAATGCTTAGTGTGTACGCAAAGGGCCCGCAGATGGCGACGGAGGTGCGCGCCCAAGTTCGGGCAATGGGGAGTCAGATAAAGCCATTCAAGGCGCTTCTCGACAGACTGTCCCAAATCATCAAATCCCTTAGAGAATACTGGGTTTCTTCCGCCACAGAAACTTCTCAAAACAATGGGAGAGATGACAACAGTACCGTGGAGCAGTTTAACAAACTCAACAAGTGGTCTGATCTCATGGAGCTGTGCTACAACACTGTTCCACTCTGCCAGATGGCGATTGACCGTTTCTCCAGCCTGAGGGCTCACCTCAATGAGCTTCCAGTCATGTTGGATCAGCTTCCAACGTCATTCTTCGACTTGTATGGCAACCTGCTTGCTGGCAACAAGGCCGATATCGACGGCAACAAGGGAGATTTCAACGACTTCACCGACTGAGTGAATAGGTGGGCGCACGCATGCCCCACGTGGGAAAATGAGAATAGCGAACTGGGAAAGCAAGTCTTCTGCGGCGAGGCAGCCCACACTCCTCCGCCTGTCGGGGGTGCGAATAACAACAATATTGTGGCGTCCATTCTTAACGGTGCCCTGTTTCGTGCTCACACCATCACTGGAGACGACCCCGACGCCGTGAATGTCAAGAATGAAGATGATCTCCAGGTGGGTATCACAGCATTTGACTTCAAATATTGGACCCCGGAGCAATATTACATGATGGGTACCAAGCTTGCTGCAAAAGCTCATGCTCATCGAGTGTGGGAGCCGCGAAATGAATGGTGCGATATGAAGAGATCGAAACTATCCTGGATCATGATCCCACCCAAAATCCGTGAGCGCGTCCAGTTCAGTTGGACCTGCCTGTTAAACGACAATTCAGGGTTAGCAGCGAATTCTCTGCAGGTGTCTTACATTCCCGTAACCGCGCGCCCAAGAGAATAGATTGGAATGTCAAGTTTTCAAGGCCATACTATACGAACGGGAGGATCACAGTGCGCTTGTGGATCATGGATTTCGACACCCAGGGCTTCAACTATGACGTTGGCATCAATGTCGAAGTGCTGTCGAATTCTGTGACTAGAGAAGGCTTCAGCATACACGTTGGCATGCCAGACGGCTGTTGGGTACGCTATCTCAAACTCGGTTATATAACGTACGAAGAGGGCTCCGCTATCCTCGGTTTCTATGAAAGCCAAGGCCGAATGGATGTGTCCGATGTTGAACAATGGAACCGACAGAATCGCAAATTCGAGACGTCCTTCTACAAGTTCCCTGATGGTACATTCCAACGACGTCCTGCAATTCTTTCCACAATTTCTGGGTTTTCTTTCAGCATGAAATACGACTACCGGGCCAATACGCTCATAGCAGCGAGCCGGGACGGCTTTGTCATCCAGGGACATTCATATTCCGACTCTATCCTCCAGAACCTAGCCTGGCAGACTATGGCTATCGCGAATGAGAAGTGGCGAGGAGGTTGGCTTTCGTCGATGTTATTCGAATGTGGCAGTGCATGGAAAGAATAAATTAGATGTTTGTAGTTCCTCTAATATGATTGCTAATCCGAACCATCCTTCATAATAGAACGACCGTCCCAGTAACAAAGTGGTATCTATATCTAGCTAAAAAGATAAGCAAGTAATCTTGATCCGAATCAATTTCTCAGAAGCAAGTAAAAATTCAGTGTCCGGCACAAAAGTTTTTATCTTTTTGACACTGATGAACTCAATCCTCTGTGCGCACAACTTGTTTACTGTAGGATATCCACCCAAAAAAACAAGTTTGGTACAAGCAAAAAGATTGATGAGACTGGGACTCGAACCCAGGCGGATTACTCCAGCAGAAACCTAAGTTGCTTAGGCAAGATAAATCTTGAGCCTGCCGCCTTAACCACTCGGCCATCTCACCTTTGATTGGTTGATAAGATGCTGGGCTTTTTGATTACTTAATGGTCACACCCCAACAACGTGGGTGAAAATTTCCACATTTTTACATTTCAAGCATTCGACGATTGGCATCCTTCGGCGTCTTTTTCTGTGCTGTGGTCATTTCTCCAGTAGCCGGTTGTGAGAGTTCTCAATGTGGGTATGACACGGAAGATCCTAGCCGAAACCGCTTTAATAAATGGAAGACATGCTAGAGGGTATGAACCGTCAGTCGCTTTCTACTAAATGTCTTTGCAGTCAAGGCTTACCACAAATGATGCAGACATTTAATTCGACCGTCGTCCAGATAATGAAATCAACAAAGTTCCAAATTGCGTCCGGACTTGTAAGATCCGCGTGTAGGATTATCACTAGCCTTGCAATAGACACAGCAGTAACACTGTGATTATAATCAGCATGTATTTCTCCATGAAATGTACCGTGGCAGAGACTATTGCCACTTGTCACCTCTTGGCCACTTACAATATGCCAAGGACAAACATGGAGGAAAAGGCTAGTTTTCCGATCAAGTCTAATTGAAGCCTCCAAATGTATGGGAGAGGGAGAAGAATTAGGAAGAAGTCGGTAAGAATGTTGGGAACCGCGTTTCCGTAGAAGAACTTTGTCGAGTCGACACCACAGTGATATTCTGAAGGAAGTAACGGACTGGTTGGATTAAATCGGTTCCATAACGCAGATATCGGAGAGCACTGCACAACTGTGACAGAAATCTACAAAAATGAAATCAACTTGTTAATATGATATCCTTGCACGTTATCGGGGGCAATAAACCAGAGCAACCTTACCACTGCGATTCCCCAGGCCACGACAATCCCAGAGAGAACCAGTATCGGCAAGCGGATGGAGTTCCAAGCATTGAAAGATCTCCAATAAAATGTGAGAATAGAAAGCTTGGTAAAAGTCATTGTCAAGGCATAGAGAATTTCCCCAGCAAAGAGTGCTATCTCAAACGCGTAGGTTGCATCTGGTGGAGCAGCCCAGATATGCTTGCCAACCCCATGACTGACAGCTATTGCAGCGTCAGTAAAGAAGCTCCATATTCTTAGTGCGCTGTTGATGACAAGATGCGGAGCACGGATACTGGAGAGTGATCGATGCACTTACAATATCCGGTCACGACGAAAACAGCGCCAAGACATGCAGGCTGTGGTCAATGTCAGAACTTGAAGTATAAAACACCAACGCAGAAGATGAGATATGTACCTGGGCAGCGATTATGAGCCAGTCGTCCAGCCAGAGACGCAGTCCCTTCATCTTGCGACCGATGATTCTCATGGACAGACTGGCCACAGAGAGGAAGCACATGACGGCAGAGACTGCAATCAAAGTTGGTCGTCTATCTGCGCCAAGGTCTATCCCCGGCGGCGGGGGCATAATGCTGGAGGCCATGGCTGCGGACAGCACTGGGTTGGGCCAAAGAAGGATTAGGTAGGTGAGAAGTCGAGGAATTTCGCGAAGGGGTAATGTTATAGCAGCGGAAAACGCACTAGCAGATCACGGCTCAGTTGGCTCTGATATTAACCTTGCTAGATTGAATTTTAAAGACATAGCGAGTTGGGATTGGTTAAACTTTCTATGTGGCGTCTATCTCGACCGCCGCCATGTCTTGCATCGACGTAAGCCTCGTTCCAGGTGGCTGCATTACTTGGCATATTGGCAGTCGGGCCCCATTGGAATAGCAAGCCAATGCAAAATTCGAGAAGTAAACATGTGGTACCTGGGCGACCGACTCTCACAGATAAGCTCACACACGACAGTTATTAATTCAACGTTGAAGGTGATGGGTGAATGCGAGCAGGCTGACTCGCACACCAAGACATGTCTCAGTTCCACCCTGGTAGGCATGAATATCTAGATCCTTTAGCGCAGCGCCAGTTCTAGATTCCTGCAGTAGGCTGCCAAAAGCAATGTTTGGTGGCAACAGCACCTTCTTTGGTCACGCTGCTAAGATTGCTCCGTGCTGGAGTGCTTTAGCTCAACTTGGCCAGTAAATCCATTGGCCACCATCCATGTTGTCTTGTGCGGTGATTGAAGGACAAGAAACAGACAGGCCCAATCGGACTAGGATCGTTGTCCGTCATAGAGCATGAATGATCGGCGGCATCTCTATTAGCTCAATAAAAAGAAACCGTTAGCATACGAGCTAGTCAAGAACGCAAGCTTAAACTTGGGGGTGTAGACGAAGACTCCTGGGTGGTAGAGGCTAGAAACTTCAAGCAGATCTCACATCCCAAGGTTTGAAGGCTACAAGAATGGCGCCGTTGAACCCACACCATTTGCTGTGGAAAAGAAAATCAGATAAGAGACGCTGCCCGTGATGATGCGGCAGTGTCCAACGGTTCAACCGACGCATTCGCCCCGTCAAGATGGGCGCAGATTTCGCATTACCCTTGATGAGAACCGAGTGACGCAAACGGGTGGGGTGAAATGCTCGTTGGAATATTGTTCTCAACACAGGATTTCCTAGAGTACACTTTTGCATCACCCTGTCGAGCCGCTTTCCAACTTGTCATAATATCAGTGGCGATAAACGATTAATCTTTGTAGAGAACTGCATCTCATTTTGGGTCAAGGTGCAACAGTTGTTCCAAGTATTCCCATGTTGGATCGCTGAGTGGGTTGGTGGTGGCGCCAAAACCGTCAAAGGCCCAATTTTCTTCCAACTGTGTCTCTTGGGCGATGGTTTCGGTGTCCTCGGAAACGGTCGCCAATTCCGGGGCGCACACAGCAAGGCCGTTTTCTGAAACAGCCTCGTAATTCCTGACGTAGTCAACCGTCGCATCGATTGCGGTGACTACTCTTCCAGCGTCCTTTATTCTTGCCGGCGCTTGCTTTGCAAAAATGAGCCTCGCCCTGTTCAGCAATTCCAAGTCTTCATTCGTGGCGGCTCCATGAGGTTTCATTCTGCACACTACTAGGCATAGCCCAGTCACCCCAATGAGGAAATCGTGCCATGTTAGACTTCCCATGAACCATGACTCAGACTCCATTTGCCCCCCAGCCTCAAACTCGCTACATAGATTGACCATGTCGCTGACAATGGCCTTTGAAGCTTTCCAGCACAATTTGATGCTCTCATCTCTCCCCAGCATGACATATGGCCTATGCAGGACGCAAATACATTTGTTATACAAGTTCGACACGCAGAGTCGAGTGACAATTGTTGCGGGTAAATCGAAGACCGAGTCTACCATTTGCCTTGGCCGCAGCACCTCGGGTATGGTGTCATAGACTCGGCATATTTCTCGGTCCAGAAGGTCGACATCATCATTTTGCAACTGCCTCTGCACGTTACTAGCATTGGTTTGGTGCGCGATGGTCAAGACGTGACGCAGGACCCTTTCGAATACCTCCATGAACTGATGTTTCACGATGTAGAACAGTATGTCCGTTAGTTCCATTCTCTCCGGAGGTAGCTCGGACATGTCTTCCCGTAGTTCTGCGCACATTACAGCCCGCGGCACTTTGGTATCCCACATCGGAAACTGTACATTGCTGGGCAAGCCAAGGTGAAAAGAGATGAGTAGATCAAGCTGCATGACTAGAGACCAAGTCCTTCTCCGCATCTCAGACTCAAAAGGAGTGAATTTGTCGGGATAGTGCAAATCGGGATCCCGATGATAGCCCATTTGAGTTGCAAGGCGAACGAGGGTGCCAAAAAGTGGCCCCAGTTCGGACGGCAACTCAATAGAGGCGATACACTGCGCTTGTGCAAACAAGAGAAGAGCCTCGACGGCAAAGGATTGAGGGCGAAAATAGGAGCCGAGGGCCAGGCAATGCGCAGAAGCGAAGGAGAAGTGAGTGCTTGGCGGCGAGCCTGAGATGTCGGCAAAGGATCGTTGGTGAGTAGTGAAGGCGATGTGGCAGATGGAAAATAACAGCGATATCCAGAGTGGAGGGGCGCTGTTTGGGGAGATCCAAAAGGCTCGGTAGAGGCGGCGAAACTGGGAGGCATGGATGAAGGGTGCGGCGATGGCCTTGTGACGAAAATAGGAGGCCGTCAGGCGGTCAGTTTCTTGTCGGGACGGGAGGTAGCGGGAGAGGACTTGGTAAAGAGTCAAGTGGCCCGCGGGAGCGGCACCAAAGAGTAGATCTATGCCCGTATCTGCCATGACCTCGCCTCTGTCTAGGACATGCTCTGGGGGCTCAGACCCTGTCTCGGTGGCCTTGTCGTTGGGCGGCGCTGTAGGTCGTAGTAGAGCTTGGATGTCTTGTAGCATGGATAACCAGTGCGTGGATCCATTGTAGACGATGCCGTTTGTGGGAGATGACGAGGCATCAGGCACGGCAAACTCATGTGAGGCCTGGGCTTGAGCTTGCTGCGTAGCCAGCTGCTGCACAAGCTTCTCGAGATGCTCAAGTCGCTGTTCGGCATGCACGCGGCGTTCCCGCTCGTCATCCAAGGTCCCGCTCGATCTCTGGTATTCACATGATGATGGGTTTCCTCGTCGGATACAGCTGGTGCAGGGATGCCCCCTATCACACTTCAGCTTGCGTCGCCGACATTCGATGCAGGCCAAACGATCACGAATCCTGGTGATGGGGCGTGCTTGAGTTGAGTGGGATGCCATTGTCCGGGGCTGATCAATCTGCTGTAAATTTGGACATCTTCTGGCTATTTCATTCGTTAAATGAGAGAATGTAGATCTCGTTTAGCTGTCGACGGCCAATCATCAATTCCAAAGCGCCATCAAGCTGTACAGCGTGAGATCCTGGTCTCCGCTTAACCACGCTCTGGGACGCTCAAAATCACGTGTGTGCTGACATAAAGTCCGAATCCGTGCATCCCTATCTCGGACCGATGGCATTAAGACGGGTATGAGAGCGTATACAAAGATGTCTGTTCGAAAGGTATCGGCGACTGTCTGTTCTTATAACGCTTGCGCATATAGTTCCAGAGGTGCTTGCCGGCTGATATGATACGAAAAAGAGCGAGAGGACATGGCCGGCGGCTGCTTCAGGAGCACATCGCACCAAGGAGACGAATGGTTGGAAAATGGGCTGCGAAGATGGAAAAACATCCGTCAAACGTTCTATTGCAATAAAATGCATCCATAATGACGGTAATATGGATGTAACAACCAATTTTCGTGATTGCAAATCTTGTCAAGAACACGCGCTCACATATTGTTTCTTTCTCGCCTTACAGAACCGAGCAGTCTGATACGTTGATACATCTAGAATAGTCCATCAAAATGAGTTTGAAACCACGTCTTTGAAACCAGCCAAATTGGAATCATAAACTGTTTTTGGGGAGTCTGTCCCCTTCAGGAAAACTACGCAAAGCAACAGCCGATGTAGTCCTCAGTAGCCGTGATGAGGAGTTGTCCATGTTGCAAGGGCTCTAAAAACTAAACAAGTTCAAGTGGCATGAACATTGATGGTTTTCCATATCGATTTAAAATTGTTACATAGTGTATTATCGCAATCAGAGGCACAAGTTTGGCGCATTAGGTAACAGGCAATGCGAAAGTGTTTATGAATGTCGCGTGGCACCTATCAAGGTAAACGGGGAAATGAAGACTTTCCCCATCAACATTTCCTTTTTTAGAGTTCACATGCTTCCAGTCTCCAACTTACCATGCTTAATGATACGGATATGACGAGCCCAGGAGTCGAGATGTGCAAATCTACTCCCACCAAGGCTAGCGGGTCACGTTCCAAAAAACAACGCAACGGTCCCACTCTATTATCAATTGTATTGTCCGTCCACCTCCTCCTTTCCCCTCTTCGCCGCATTTATTAATACTTGACGAGCCTCTCAACATTAAAGTTCTCACCCGGCCAACTTATCAACACCATCATCTCACTCCCAAGTTTACTTCACCAAAATCTGACATCATGGCTGGAGCCCCACTAAACGCCCCCCACATTAAGCTAAACGACGGCAATGAGATCCCCGTGGTATGTGTGTTCCGATAATTCCGAGAAACCCGACATGGGTCAACCTCCGGCCCGACGGGTGAAGTCCTCAAAGTAATCTAACACGATGCGATCTAGCTTGCGTACGGTCTCGGAACTGCCAACTACAAGAACGACCCCAATGCACCCATTGATAATGACCTGATTGAGCTCACAAAGCAGGCTATCCTCAGTGGATACCGTCACCTTGACGGCGCCGAAGGTTGGTCAAGGTCAACACTGGTTGAGTCAATCCATCGCTCTAACCAGTGTCTTAGTCTACGGCAACGAGCGGGAGCTCGGCGCTGCCATCAAGGCTGCTGGAGTGCCCCGTGAAGAACTCTATGTTACCACCAAGATTAACGCCAACCAGAAGAAGGATGCCCTTGAGGCTTTCGACCTTTCTCTTCAGAAGCTCGGCCTTGAATACGTGGACCTCTACCTTCTCCACGGCCCCTGGTTTGCAGACACCGAGCAAGAGCTGCAGGAAAGATGGGCGCAATTGGAATCCATCAAGAAGTCTGGGCGGGCCAAGTCCATCGGCGTCTCCAACTTCCTCCAGGAGCACATTGAGTCCCTCCTCAAGACGGCCACAATCCCGCCTGCCGTCAACCAGATCGAATACCACCCTTATCTCCAGCACGGAAACCTTGTCCCCTTCCTCAAGAAGAACAACATTGCTGTCGAGTCTTACAGCCCTCTTACTCCCATCACCACGGCCAAGGGTGGGCCCATTGACGCTTACTGGAAGCAGTTGGCGGAGAAGTATAATGTGACAGACTCCGATATCGGCCTGCGATGGATCCTGGACCAAGGCGTCATTGCTGTCACGACGAGCTCCAAGGCTTCAAGACTCGAAGGCTACCTTTCCAGGCTCCCCTCTTTCAAGCTGACCGATGAGGAAATTGCCGAAATCTCCAAGCTTGGTGAACAGAAGCATGTCCGTATCTGGTGGAACGAAAAGTTTGACAAGGATGACCGCCGATAAATTATGACCATTTTCAGAATTTACTGTTAATAGATGATAGTTGTTTGGCAATTGATCATCCATGTTGCAAAGTACCTAGCATGACGCACGGTGATAGATGGCTCTTACAAAAGACCAAACGCGCAGCAAACAAGACTGAGGAGAGGGTATCCCACAATCAACTAACCCAGCCCCATCTTGTCCGAAATCTCCCCACGTCAGAGCTGCCAAGCCATATGAGCAGACCCTCGTGCCCCCCACACCAGCTATCCCTTGCCAACAAATGGGCTCTGGTACAGCCGCCGACGCAGCCCATTATGATGTAATAATCGGGTTTCCATTGCCAAATGTGCTCCGGGAATTGCTTTTATTGGTTGCGTGGCAAATGGGGTTCGTGCGCGTTTACAAGGGAGCGTCTTCTGTCCAAAATCCACTCAAACAGCAACCTTGAAGAAAACGGTGGGGCCTGCATCTCGATTAGATATTGACTGTGGCTATGGAACGCGCAATAAACACCCAGGTCCCAAATGGGCACTTGCATTTCCGCTACGAACCCGATGATGTTCGTTGTTAGCCTTGTATTCAACCCATTACTCAAATAATTCATCGTCTTGAGTTGCGAGAAATGACGCGGCTCAATTGGTCCAGATGTGGGGGTCCCATGTTGAGAACGCGCGTTCCCATGGGTCCAATCTTATCCATCGCATCTTTTCTTTGCCCTGTCACCACCTGAGCTGTTTTTCTTCTTGTATTTGTTTCCGAGATTCTGAAGACGGGAATGGCTTCACCAAAGAACAACAGCTAGTCACAGCTCTTCCCCATGAGATATCACCCTTACATCGCGGCCGCCCTAGCGGCTTTGGCCGTGCCCCCTGCGCAAGCTGAACTCTCATCGGATGAAGGTTTCGGGCCCAGTCTTGCAGTCGCCGCTCGCCGAGGACCTTACATTTTTAATTCAGTCTACGATTCACTGCGAAAATGGGGAGCTGTTGTCCACCCCAACGGCATGTCGCTTTATTTGGCTACAGTTCCAGAGGGTGTAATGTTTTACCACGGCAACAACCGCAATGCGACGCCAACAGAGCTGGACTGGCTCGCCTATGATATCGAACATGCTGAAATGTTTGCCCGCTCTCACCGACAAGCCCCTCCACCGCCCGAGAATACGGAGAAGCCAGGAGAGCTCAAGCGGGGACACGAAGAACAAGTTCCCCTCGCCGATCCAGAGGGCAAGCCCCTCGAGAGTGGGCATGGATGGCTACATGTTTACCGCACCACGCGACCTCTTCGCTTTCTCTACATTGATGGCATGAGCGGCAACAAGGGTAGCTCGGGCGTTATCGACACCCAAGACTATCTCTTGCGAGGCGTCAGAGACGCTAACAGCAAGCCCGTGAAGCAGCAGCCTGCCAAGGCCAATAGAGCACCTGGCCCTCCTGGTGAACAACAGCGCGCCAAGGACCTTTGCAACATGTGTGAAGAGTGGGGTCTCCAGGGCGTCATCCGAACCGAAAGCCCAGGCTTTGAGATTATCAAGTGCGATTTCTTTGATGGGCTGGAGCAGATCCAGTCCCTTCAGCGATCTGACAGCAGGTCTGGACCACCAGGCGGCCGACCGAGACATGGAGGACGCCATGGACCCCCCGGGCCTCCTGGACCTCCTGGACCTCCTGGTGGTCCTGGTGGTCCTGGTGGTCCTGGTGGTCCTGGTGGTCCTGGTGGTCCTGGTGGCGGTCCTGGTGGTCCAGGTTTCCGTCGGGATCCAGAGGATAAATATCGTGAAGTCAGTCAGGGCCGTACCCTTCTAGATTATTCATCCATGGTCTCGGCATTCTTTTTCCCTGTCAACCTATCAAACCCCGACAGTGACCAGTCCAAGTATCCACGACTCACAGGCACGACAGAGGATGAAATGGCCGCCGTGAAAACCTATCTCTCTCATGTCATCAAGGAGCGTTATAACGCCCCCGCTTCACCCCTCAACTGGCGCGACATTGCTGATATCATTGTACGCCGCTTTGCTAAGAGCATTCGCCGAATGGCCACCGAGATTGACTCTATTGAGGAGATTCAGAGTCACATTCGCTTCCTCCTAGAGGTCTATGTCGACTATTCGGTAAAAGACCAGATGTACCGTGATGCGGCCGCCCAGGATCGTTGCGCAACCTTTTACATCCAGACAATGCCTCTCAAGACAGAGGTTGACCGTCTAATTCACTCCGCATTCAAGGCCGTCAATGGCGAGATTTGCGCCACATTGTTCAATATTAGAGCCACAATCGAGGATGCCAAGGATAGCCAAAAGTCGGTGGAGCAAGTCAAGGTTCAAATGAAGTCATTGATGGAATACCTAGATTGGAATCTGTTTGAGGAATAGCCCACGGCCGGGCCTTTTTGTACATAATGAGCCGAATCACATAGACCAATCAGCTGACACATGGTGGGCAGCAAAGTTTGACGAGCCAAATTCAATCTCTGTTAACAGCTACTCGTCACAGTCGCTCACTCTCAGAACGCATTATTCTCCTCATCTTCTAGCCATTTTCTCATCCTATCTATCTCAATTTAACTAACTAGCCTCCTCATCCATTATTCGTCCTTCATATTAGGCGCCATCCCTCTTTCATCCACAAGAAATTATTATTATCGAGGACATCCCATCTCCACCATATGCCAACCCAGGTGGTAGAGCGACAACCCCGTTCAGCTCGTAGATATTATAGGAATTTTCAAATCTTTTCAGCGAGATTTAAGCATTCTCGCGCTTGCTAACGCCCCAGCTAATAGAGTTTCCACCACCGGAGGGGTTAAGGAATGGGAAAGAACTGAAGATGGAGGAACCAGTGCTGGAGCTGGGAAGGGCAGGACTACCGCTAGAGCTGCCGCTGCCCGTCGAGCTACCGGAACCAGTAGAGCTGCCAGAGCCAGTAGAGCTGCCAGAGCCGGTAGAGCTGCCAGAACCAGTGGAGCTGCCAGAGCCGGTGGAGCTACCAGAACCAGTGGAGCTGCTAGATCCGGAAGTCGCAGTGGGGTTGACAGTGGGGAGGGTAGGGAAGCTTCCACCGCCAGTGAGGTCGCCGAGCACGTTGTTCAGGAGATTTCCAAGACCGAGACCATTAAGTGTGTCGTTGAGGCCGCTCAATGTACCGTTCAACAAGTCTCCAACACCTCCCAGGGTACCATTGAGGATAGATCCGAGGTCAAGGATGCCACCGGATCCCAGAGTGTTGTTAAGGAGAGTTCCAACACTTCCAAGCGTAGAGTTGAGGAGGTTTCCAAGATCAAGAGGACCTCCAGAGGCCAGTGTTCCGTTAACAATGTTGGCAACCTCGCCAAGAGTAGAGTTGGCGATGGCTCCGAGGTCGAGAGTGCCTCCGGCCCCAACAGTGTTGTTCAGGAGGGTTGCAACTCCACCAAGGGTAGTGTTGAGCAGGGTTCCGATGTCGAGTGGGTTGTTTCCATTCACGGTATCATTAAGCAGGGTTACGACGCCTCCAACAGTAGTGTTCAGCAGGGTGGTGACATCACCAACTGTGGAGTTTAGCACAGCACCAACATCAACTGGGCTACCAGGTCCCACAGTGTTGTTAAGGAGGGTGACAACGCTACCCAAGGTAGTGTTGAGGAGGGTTGGGACGTCAAGGGGAGCCTTGCCCGTCACAGTGTCGTTGAGAAGAGTCACGACGCTTCCGACGGTGGTGTTAAGTAGAGTACCAAGGTTTTGAACAGTGGTTCCGAGAAGACCTCCCAAGTCGATGGTGGGCTTGGTGGTGGTGCTCACGGCACTGGTCCCGGCGCCAGCCGCAGCATTGGTGACACTGGAAACGGCACCACCAGAGGCGGCGCCAGACACAGCGCTGTTGGCAGCGTTTGTCAGACTGCTGACAATTCCCAGGGGATTGTTTACGCCAGCAGCAGTGGTCGATGTGGTAGTAGGGCTGAGCAGGGCATCAAGAAGAGGCCCCAGGTTCATAGCCTGCTGACTAGCGGCCATGGCATGTTCTCTCTTTTCTGGTGTATTAGGGCCCACTGCAGGTGCAGCAATGGCGCTACCCACGAGCAGGGTAAAAGCAATCGAGGACGTCTTCATTGTTGGAAATATTTTCGAATATTATTAATTAATAGGGGTAAGGTCGGTGCAGCTGCCGAGTAGACAACTAGAAAGAGAGAGAGCCAAGCAACAGTTCAAATAGTAAACGACATCTTGGAAGACTGTTGCCAAGGTGAACATGCACGCAGTGAATAGGGGCTTCCGCGTGCAGAATATGCATGTGCAGAAAAGGCGGAACGTTGATGCCGATCAAACAGCACCGAGGGAGAGAAAGTTTGATTGTGGATAGAAGCATTATGACACCATCCAAAGCACATCAACATTCCTTGGCAGTGGAATGCTCCCTGAGAATCCCAGTGGGGGAGTTGAACAAGGTTGCGAGAAAATAAAAACACTTAGTAGATAACCCGGAAACACATCCTCGAAGTTGATAGGTGAATCTAATGAAGAAGGAAAAATTCTATGAGGCATGATGAGTATTTGATGACATTAAAAAATGTTGGGAAAAGACAAAAATGGAGGTAAGCGTTGAATGGGCTTGAACTTTCAATTGCTTTCGCCAATAACTTCTGTGTGAGGGATTTTTGTCGTCTTCAACCCTGTAATGCCTTGAGCACTCGCTCAATTTAAGATTTTAAGAATCCAAAAAGAGGACGAGACTGCTAAGCGAGGGTGAAGAAGCAAAATGCTCTAGGAAAGGCCCAGTTGCACCATCGCTTGGCAAACCTAAACGACTATCTTGAAACAATCATGTACGAGATTTTCACATGGCAACTGAGTGGGACGTAATTGCAAGCATGTTTTGACCCTATATTGTCTCGTCGCCTGCCGCGAAACGAAGCGTCATCGAGTTTATTTAATTTTCCTACTTGACTTAGCCACGGACCCATCAAGTGAATGTTTAAAAAGGTGTTTTGTATGTGAAATTTTCCAGATGGCGATAGTCATAACCTACAACACAAAGGCTCTGCAGCGGGTACCCGGCCCCATTTGTACTGGTCTCTCTCGGCCCGTTGCTGTCCTGTCAAGCACTAGAATCGCCACGTGTGGGAACTCCAGCCATCCGCGAGCTTAGGATATTGAAGGAGCACTAGGTCCGCATTCCACCGTCCAAATTACACTTCCTAGATTGTGTGGAATGCCTTGAGCCCCTTTTCCTTCCTAGCTCTTTGTGGGCTTTCTTTTCTGCTCCCAAGCTTATTTCCGATGCATAAAACCATAAATGGTAACTTGTGGTAGATCATATCGTTCTCCGATGGCATAACAAGGTTCAGCTTGCCAGCCGGCTCTTTGTAGGAAGATTTAGTATGTTAACGTACTTTTCTCGTATGATTATTGTCATCGCAATGCCGGAATGGAATGGCCACGACGAAAAGAGGTGAGACACAGGGCCTCCGGCGTAACCGTGCTTGAAGGGAGCGCTTTGGGCGGTGGAATGCATCCAACCAAGGGAGTATGTTGCATAAGCAAACCTTGCCTCGAATTATTCCAAACGAATAAAGTTGCAACCGACAAAGACGTTGGTTTTTTTCCGTTGAGTCCATTTTTTCTACCATTAGAGTAAAACGAGATAGATCCAGAAAAAGGAATCATCTGTGCGCAACATGTAAAAAAGTCCTTTTACTTTTTCACTAATTTACAATTTCTGGGTTGCTAAAGGAACGATTTTACAAATGCCGGGAGTTTGTTCAATTGTCTAGAAAGTGAGTCAGTTGCTCTTTGTGACATCTTAATACCCGAAATGACTGCACAATCCAGCATCCCCGACACAACGGGAGGTGTTGGGTATGCAGAGGAATGTATGGCATCACACTGGCAGAATTTTGCGAAAGAAAAAGTCTGCGCTTTACGGTTCTGTACGGAACGCTATATGGAATACTAGACAACGGACCAGCCCACATTCCCTTCGTACAACGCTTCTACCAAAAACCTCGATTCACAATCACTAGCGGCTCCGTGGCAACTAATCTCACTTCTAGAGAGCGGGTGACGCAATTGTCTTGGATTAATTGGATGCAAAAGAGGAACTTGCATCACCTGTGGGAGTCGCATATTACCCGTGGTTTATCTCTCGACAATACCCTGTAGCGAATCGAAGCTGGCGGCTTTTTGGCGGGTTTGCTGTGGCAAAGATTGTGTATAATAGAGATCGAAATCAGCTATTGGCTTATTCATGCTCATTGCAGAGATATAATGCCATCTTGAGAAAAATGTGGTGAAACAATAGAGCCAAAACAAACAGATTAGCATGTGGTTCCTACTCGATTATTGATTAAAGATAATAGCTTGTCTAGTACAACGTGGAACCCGCATGTGCAAGTCAAGAATTACAGTTCAATCTTACTTAATGATGGTCTAAAAAATGTTCAAAAAAGATTATGTGCTCTAGGACGGTTGATGAAAGATTCAATGATCCATGGCCATTCCATTTACTGTTTTAAGCGTCTTGCCCATGATCATTTTTCAAGAAGTTTGCGCGCCCGGCATTCGCATGAGGGTGTTTCATTTGGGAGTGGGCATAACTTGCGATGACTTTTGACGGTGCGGTATGAAAACGGACCTATAACTTGGGCTACTAGGTTTTTGGCGGCATAGGCAGCATCATCCAGCCTTGGCAAGGCTTCGGACGAGTGCTATTTCCAACCACTTGGATTTGGCACAAGGCGTGGCATAATTGTTTGCGTATAATGGTCTTGAAACTCCCCGAGCAGCTCACTTTATGTTAAAAGAATATCCCCATTTTATCCCACAACTACGCCATCACTCACAAATATAACCTTCCAGGCGGTGACCTCGTCCCTATTCTCTCCATACCGAGATATGGCCGGCACGGAGTCGTCGGGGCCGATGCCCGGGGTCAGATGATGGCGCTAGGGGCACCACTGCACTAATTGGGGAAAGCGATGCGGCTTCTACTCCGAATTTCCCGGGTCTGTCACTGATAACGCATTGGCCCTTGCCCCAACCTTCCCCGACAGGGCCAGCTCCACCAATGCTCACGCCCGTAACTGGTGTATGCCGATTGGCCAAGAGTGGGGAGAGGGCACAGCTACAAATCATGGCCTCCATGAGAGCGACGAGAGGTATTCCCTAACGCTCAACAGTCCTCCGCCTCTTTCAAAAATCCCCATCGGCCATAGTTGGGCGTCGCACGCAAGCCAACATGACTTCCGTAAGAGAGTTTGAGCTTCAGGACATCGCCAGTCACAACACGGAGGATGATCTTTACATTGTCATCCATGATAAGGTCTATGACTGCACCAAATTTCTCCAGGAGCATCCGTAAGTCAGCTGCCCCCTCGTTGGGTTGATCCAGCCGAGGACATGCCAGTTGCTGGACCAGGTCCGCTAACTCTTGATGGATGGACAGCGGGGGAGAGGAAGTGATGGTTGAGGTGGGCGGACAAGATGCGACAGAGGAGTTTGACGACGTAGGCCACAGTGAGGAAGCCATCGAAGCACTGGACGCCATGTTCATTGGCCACCTAAAAACCAACGTGAGTGGCTGCAGTATTCTGCAGAAATCCGATATCCCATTGCTCGTCCCAATCTAACAACATTATACATTTTAGCGGGTTAAAAAGGAGCCTTCAAAGCCGGAGGCATTGCCGCCCGCAAAGTCTAGTTCGAGCGGAAAAGACTCCGTGCTGTACGCTTCCGTCTTGGTTGGCTGTTTGGCCATTTCAGCTGCATATAAATACCTTCGGCGGTAATACGATTTTGAAAAGTGTTGTACTGTACTTTAAATAATTTCTTACGAGCGAATCTATAAATACATTTTGACTTGTCCTTTCATTGCGCGTGCTCTCAAATATGAACGATTCTGACCAGTTGATTGAAACCCGATCACATTCATTGGCGCATCTTCATTAAATTTCCCATGTATCGGCATAATTTTGAACGAACATTTGTCTATCTCCTAGTGCATTTCATCGATCTAATCCTGGGCACGTGTTTCTCACCCCCAGATCCCACTTGGGAAGTTTGACACAATAAAGTGGTTTAGAAACAGAATACCTGGTCCTCGAGCTTGCTGACGGCCCTAGCCTTGTTAAAACCAAGAGACTCTGTGCTCTTCTTCATCGCCGTGACCATGGGTGGTGGGCCACAAATGAAGATTTTTACATCCGCAGCAGGAGCAGGGAGTTTTTCCTATTAAAAGCGAGTTAGCCATGCCGTTCCAGTACAACTGTCTCGCCTCATTCTTTTCATTTCATGAGACGAAGGTATCTTCAATCACACCCTGTTCAGATTACGCACCTTGATCATGTCTGTGGTGACGAACCCGACACCTCCTTGCCAGTTCTCAGGAGGGTTGTTCAAAACGTAGTGCACGCGGAACCCGTCATCCAACTCGGCTAATCGATCCAGCTGGTCCTTTAGTAAGATGTCGCCAAAGTTGACGTTGGCGAAGATCAAATCCACCTCAGTCTTGTCGCCTTTAGCACGACCTCTCACAATTGCCTTGGCAACTTGAAGCATGGGGGTGATTCCGGTGCCGCCAGCAATCATGCCAATTCTTCGTGCCATGTTGGGCGTGTATTCCATGGCTCCTTTCGGTCCGCGGAATTTTAGTTTTTGGCCAACTTTGAGAGAAGCCATATGTTTGGAGATGTTGCCATTGGGGTATGATTTAACTATGAGGTCCACGTATCCAGGTGTGTCATCATCAGAGATGGGTGTGTAACTACGGACGATTTGCTTAGGCTGGCCGTCCACGTTGGCCGCGATGGATACATGCTGGCCAGTTGGCAGTCCCAGAACATCTGTGGGTTTAGGGAGCTTGAAGCGATATCTTTTCGGCAACACAATCAGTTCTTTGATGTCTCGGCATCACGCACGTGTGCTTTAGAAGCATGGGAAACTGACATGGCTGTATTGTAAGATAGAATTGTTTTCTCGACAAGTTCAAATTCTTGAAACTCGTCGGGTTTGAGAATCTTTCTTTTCCCTTTGTCGTTGTTAGCAGTCACTTGGTCCCAGAGTCAGAAATGCCTACTGGTGTTCAACATGTGCCATCCTCCATATAAGGCGACGAGCAGCACTGGAACATTGAGCCAGTACAAGTTGGTGATGGCATTGCCAACGCGGGGGCGGTTCATTAGCGACATTAGAAATGTTTACGGAAGCAATTGCAGAATGTGCGGCACGACGGTTGGATTAAAGGTGGCCGAGTTATCGTCCCCCGGGGCCGGCTCCAGGTCAGGTGGACGGACACACACGGGTCAGGGTCTATTAAGCTAATGGGGAAATGCCACGCGGAAGGGATTCGGAGCAATTTCGGAGTGCGTCTTGTCACGGGCCGGGCTTGTTAGCGTAGGATCGGTGGGGCTTGAGAAGGATCTCGGAGCATAACGCAGCCATTTCCCGGTGCATTGCTGACAGGTTGCTTTTTTTCATCTGCTTAATTCGCCGTGAGTGGTGGGCGGATTGACTGATTAAGGGCAAAACACGCCATGTTCAGTTACAAATGAAGGCCTTCTCCCGGAGCAAGGTGAGCATTTTGTGTGGGCTGCTGGTATGCATACTCGCGATGGAATGCCTCTTGATTGAATGTCAAATTCATAATTGATAATTCATTGTTCATAAATTGTGTCTTGCATAAGCATAATCCACATGCACGGACCACCAAATAGTCTTGTGCCACTCTGCCAGCGAGGTTTTTGGCTCTCGGCTCCCCACTCTGGCACATCACCATCAGCTCAGCCCAAACCCTTATCGTATAGCATTGATGCTGTCAACTCCATAGGTGGGGGGCCACGGGGGTCACCAATATAGTGACCCCCATTTATGAAAATGAGCCGAGAGTGTCAAATGTTAAAGCTTTGGAGTTGCCACAACCGTTATTTGCTCTTGTACAATTCCCAAGGTGAAATTAAGATTAGCTACCCTACATCATCATGTCGTCACGTTGAGGACCCGTATATGCTATGCTAGTCTAGAAACGTCAAATCGAGCCCGGATATAGGCAGAGCCGGAAACAGCAAGCACAACTATGTAAAAATATATCGAGAATCTATTGATTGTAGAGTCATTTGAATGGAACATCAGGCCCTCATTGAAAATCCCTCGGTCGGCTTCTTGGCTAAATAAGCCAAGTCGCAATCTTGATACTCCAAGTCCAGACCTTACGGTACTTACAGGAATGGGCAACGAAGATTGCGAAAGCCTTGAAGCACGACAAATCGTAGTTCGATCGCTTAAAGCCTCCCCCTTTCTCTGGGGTGAAGGTTGCGAACGACAAGCGAGATGCCGCACCTCTCAGGTGCGTCAAATACGGTCCTTTCGGCGTATTCTAGCAGGGTTGGCAGCGGTAGCTGGCTCCGATAAGATAGTCAGCTATTACTCAAAGAAACTCCCAAAAGTCCCGTCGAACTCAGCGTTCGTTCGTTACTTTGACGGGGTCGCTTTTTGGACTGCCATCAATTCTGTGACAAAAGAAATGGCGCACCTGAGCCCAGCTCAGGTACGAAGATTCTTACCTCGCTCGGCCACTCTAAAGGCCCGACACTCTTTTTCCTTCTCTCTTTCGATATTGGGGAAGAGCCTCCACGCTCCCTGCTCGTGTTTCTCCGAATTCACGGGTCTTTCAGAAAAACACAAATCTGGCGTCATGCGCAACGATGATGTCAGTCCAGAATACTTGGGATTCGTCAAGCAGTGTTCTTCTCGGCTCTTCTATCCCGGGTGGGATTCCTCTTACAGGAACTCCGCCCTCACTTCTATGGTGTCTACGAATGCGTGCCTTGAAAGAGGTCGTCGTTACTTTGGACCTCTCCTTGATTTTAAGGATCAAAGAGACTTTTTGAACAAGGTCCTCGGCGACGAGGCGTTTGACTTTACCCCTACCGCTCGATTTTCCGAGGTTTTGTCGGCAGGTAAAGTTCGGCCTCTTACAATAACTTCTTCCTGTTACGAAATCCTGAAACCTCTTCATAAAACTATTTATAATTTTATAAGCCGGTTCCCCTGGCTCCTGAGGGGGCAGCCGGACCCGAATAGTTTTGGATTTCTCAAGGAAGAAGGCGACTTCGTCTCCGTTGATTTCGAAGCAGCAACTGATAACTTGTCCGTTAACGTGGCCGAGGCCATCCTCGGCGTGTCACTTAACAAAGCTACCAGTGTTCCCACATCTGTAAAGAGCGCTGCTCTCAAATCCCTTAGACCCCGGATCACGTACGATCCGTTAATGGAAGCTCTTGGCCTAGAGACCCCGCAAGAGCTGTCTATGGGACAGATGATGGGCTCCCTCCTCTCGTTCCCCCTCCTCTGCTTGCAGACGTTCTTTTTCTACCTGTGGTCTGCCAATTTGACAGACCTTAGCGGTAAGCAGATGAGGGAGTTTGGAGGGTGCTTGATCAACGGAGACGACTTGGTTTTTCGTACGACATGCCCGCAGTCCTTTTTCGAGGCTGCCGCATCGACACTTAGTGTAATTAATAAGAAGAAGACGCAAATATCCAGGCGCTTCTTCAATATAAATTCCACTCTTTTTGAATTTAAGAATAAGTGTCGATCGGTTCCCTTCGTGAGGCCTAAACAACTCGACATCGACACTCCTCTCGATCTCGGCTCTCAGGTTCGCGAGACGACTAGGTGGTTAGCCCGCCGGTCTCACCTGCAGAAGCGCGTTTTCGACTTTGTCATGAGGAGGAGTGTGAAAGTTGTAAAGGCCCAAGGCTGGTCTTTCTCCAAAGCTGGCTTCGGGGGGGAGAAGCAGGCTAGATGGCTTTCCGACAACGGTCTGATTCGTTGGGAAGCAGAGATTTACGCATCTAACCCTGCCGAGACTCCCCCGCCGACTTTCCAGGACCCCATGGCGGAGACCATGGTTCCTCTTCCCGAAGAGTGGGAGCACTTCGGTGCTTTCGCCGAGGAATGTTCCATGATCTACACGGCGTGGAGTCGGTTCGAGAAGAGAAAGACGCTCCCCACGGAGAGGCCTCGTTGGAATCAGGAGCGGGAGGTGAGGGCGGATCGTTTCGACTACAAACGTGCCGAAAAGTTAAGACTGAGGAGGAAAGCTCAAGCGGCCCGTATGGGTTTCACTTCGGTGAGCCGCTTTCCTCTGCCCATCAAGGACAAGGTTTTCCGAACCATGTCCTCCTTACGATCGTTTGCGCTGAAACGGATCCGGGATTATAAGAAAGAGAGTCGTCGTGTCATTCCTTTGGCCCTGTCCCAGATGCTTGTCAAACCGGTTTCGAAACCGACCTTGCACTTCAAGTACAAGGAGTATCTGGTCCATGCGGCCGTAGTGGAGCGAGTGAATCTGATCTTCAGCAGGGCGGCTGAAACGCTTGTGTCGCCAGATCCCCAGTTCTAAAAAAGGGGGAGCGCTTGTAAGCGTGGCGAGGGATAACAGACAAAAGGGAGGGCCGGTGAGACCGGTGGCTGGTAGTAGACGATGCTCGGTAGAAGTTGGATCGGACGACACTCTCGAACGTGCGCGGCTCCTCTTAGAGGGTGACCGACATTCTGGGTAGTGCCTAAGTTCCGTGGGATTTTTTAAGGGCCGTATGCCAACTGTTTGGCTCGCTCGACTATGTTTTGCAGGGGGGGACGGGGCTTTGTGCTAGCGTCCACGGACGCAGGAATGCAGACCGACGCCGTCCCCCCACGGATTAATGTTTTATCTAGTCTCCTGAGAACGATTTGCGCCCTCTGCGATAGTATCGCTGTATCTTCAGGGTCGTGCAGCGTCCGGCTTCATCTTCGCGATGAGGCGTCCGTACGTCACGACACCTTGTCCTTCCCAACGGCGGGACTTGTGTGGATACGAGAGGTGAAGTACTAGAGAAGTTTCATCATCATCCGGACCTTCGAGTGGGGGTCAGTCCGAAAAGCGGAACTTCGGTTTCGCCCAGTTGGAAACTGTGCGGTGGGATCAGGGAATGCGTGGAACCATTAGGGACAACGGAGGTTACCCCATGCCCCCTCTGGGGGGTGTCGAGGGCCCTTTTATTCTGAGGTTACGATTGCCCTGGCGAAGCTCGCTGGCGAGGATGATGATGATTCCGATCGACTATGGATAGGGCTTCGGGTTCTGCCCGTGTAAGTTGCTTATTAAGCTAGCCTTGGCTGAGATTGAATCGAGAGACTATTTATAGTCTTTTTTTTATAGACATAGGAAAGTGAAGTACAGGTTGGTGTCCGCCTACCCGATTGAGTGAATGTCATTCGGACGTTCCAATCACGGAACCGCCTCGTTTATTATTAAGCCACCGGTTAAGCCGGAGGCTGTCCGTGGACGACGACATGGGATTGCCTGCAATCCATCTCGCGTTTAGTCCGACAAGACAAACCCCCTGTAAGCGACCCCATTCTAGCGCTGTTGGCTATGTGCTGCGGCGCGAGATTACTTTGACCATCTCTATGAGCAGTACAGCCCACATGTGCACTAACAAGAAGGTACTAGAACCGAAGGAATTGGTTTCAATTGCCTTGCTTGGCTTCTCAGGTCGATTCAATCTCTCAGGGCGCTAAAGTCAAGCTGTATCTGTACAACTCGTACAACGACCTGGTCCGAATCCGGGTAAGATTGTATTAGGGCTAGATGTATCCCTATCGCTTCAACAAGGTATTTTCTGTCTAGAATGATACCCCTGTCTGCGACCTCGTGCCCTAACACGCTGGCCATCTCGTCGATTCCCCCATAGTCATTACAGCATTCATAAACCTGATTTCATATTACAACTTGTCCCAATTTCTTGTGACCGTTCAAGACAAACATGGCTCGCAGGGAGCCGACACTACGGAGAATAACTCCTCACCCTAGGGTGCAATTTTAAAGCCCCGGCCTATTGGCCAACTTGTTCACTTCCCACTAGCATTCTACATCACTAGCATCCCTCGAAGGGGTTCTCCAAGACAGTTAGAACAAGAGTTGATGTCGGAAGCCGCTGCGTACATACTAGATCAATCCGTCTGGGAGAGCCTGTAGGTTTGGTTGAAACTATCATCTGCCATGATTTGGATATCCACAGACTCAAACCTGCTGACGTTGCCGTTGTGTTTGAGGCATGGTTCTAGTCGACCTCCATGGTTGTTCTTCGGAGCGTAGTCAGACTTTTCGAGCCGTGCCAATAAGGATTCATGCAGCACCGCGTTGCGTGGAATATCACGGAACGAACCCTGGTTGAGTGGGAAGCGGACATTTACCCACTTGTCCTGAACCAACTCCCAGCGCGTGATGGTTGGCAGATATTCTGTTCGGGTCAGCTTTTGGAGTCTACATTCAGAAGCACGATGGCACTCACCCATGAATCGCCAGAGCAAAACCTTGAAGAATGCGGTTCCTGTACCAAACGCAAGAGAGTCATGCATTACCGCGTTAAGAGCGTATGCTCTCCTCTCCTTGAATCGTCTTTTGAAGGTTTCAACGTTTTTGCCCCATTTCACTGCTGCTGCCGGGTCCTGCTGGCCCACGAGCTCCAGTTCACGAATCATCCAGGCTAGAGGGATGTCGCTCATCTGGAGTCTGTCCTCGTTGATGTCTTTGCTGGGCTCCTTGGGCTTACGTGATGTCCAGAAGTTTTTGATGCTCTGCCAAAAGGTCATGGACTTCTTGTTGTCGAGAGGGTTGTCAGCAACCGAGGGCCAGCCACCGCCGACGTCACCATGACATCCTGGAAACCAGACTTCCTTGATGTCTTCATCAGGGTTGGCATTCATGTCTTGGGCTAGAAGAGCTGGCTTGAACTTGACCCGACGCTCGTCCACGGCGACGGCGTGTCTAACGTATTTTGCTGTTCCCGTCACTGGAACTGGCACGGGCGTCTTTTGTTCCAGGACAGCAACAGAGTTGACGCAATCCCAGATGCCGAGGAAGTAAATCTTGATTTCACGCTCCTCTCTCTCGTCAGGGCCCAGGGCTACCGTCTCATTTCGGCAGAATGTTTGCTTGAAAGCCTTAATTTCGTTCCAAGCGACCTCCGTGTCGTGACTGTGTTCCACTTCAGATGCTGGGTCGACGCCACAGTCATCTTGAAGCACCATGCGATCCTTGATGTCACCTGCGAGGTAGCTCTGGTAAAGGCGGAATGCAAACGGGACCATCTCCTCGTTGCCCTTGCAGAGAAGACCAACAGTGTTCACCATGCGAGCCAAGAATTTGGCCGTGTAGGCGCCACGACTGAATCCAAACATGTAGATTTTGGCGCCCTTGATAATTGCATGTCAGCGAGGAAGGGATCCAGTGGAGCTTAGGGGACTTACATTCACGTAGTACCTCATGAGAAAGCGATAGCCAGCCATGACATGAGCGTCGAATGTGGTACCAAAGCCTTCGTCAAGGGTTTGCGAGATGGTACTGCGCGTGCTCGCGAACCAACCCTTATTGACTGTAGTTTCATTGACATCGTATGTGCCGATCCCGGCTTCCAAAAGTGTTAGTGTCAAGAGGTTTGGAAGGCTAGGAATGTACGCACTTTGGTAATAGTGGAATTGATCCGGGTGGTTGCGATCTAGCTTGCTCAAAAGCTTGACCACGTTGGTATCAGCATTGGATCCGCTAAAGGTGTTGCCCGTGCCATCGAAGCAAAGCACGAGCTTCTTCGGTTCCTGTTCTTCTTTGTGGGGCATTGCGCCGGCGATGAATGCAATGATCAGAGGGAAGAGATGCTCTGTGTGTTCGCTCAGCAGCGAGGGACAAGATGGATTGAGGGGGCGCTAGGACTACATTTAACAGAGAGCGCGCGCCAGCCAGCAGTTATTGGCCCTCTCGCTTGCATCTGAACACCACCGGCCCGTCCATTGACAATCTAAGATGCCTGACCGTCATCAATCCAGCGCGGGAAATGTCGAGTACTGAACGCCTATAACTAGTGTGAGTGGCCGGACACAACCCTCCCGATCCAACACGGGAAGTTCAGCTTGCCGCTTCCCTTGCGGCACCTTAACCCCGTTGAGCGGCCAAGAGCGAGCTAGTTAGTGGAGCATCTGCCGGTGTCCAATAGTGTACACCCTAACTGCTGACCACGCCTCTGGAGGCTGAGACAAACATAATCAGCCGGCTTCAATTCGCGAGTCACAGGCTTCCCGGCCGACCACTGCAGCAAGCCATGATACATGGCGCGCGCTACCTGACTGGCCGTGTCTGGAAATCCTGTATTGTGTCATATTTTCAACTGAGATTGCCACTCGGCTTGACCGAGTGTGACTTGAATTGGCTTGGCGAGACAACCCGTACATAGCGCCGATGCGCACTGACCACGACGGCTTGTAGTGGGCCGAACAGGCATTTCTCTCGGGCATTTATTCCCTATGTAAGGTGGGGTTTAAGCCTAAGATCAAGCTTCCGCTCGATCATTATTAGATCGCTCATGGCATATAGACTGACACTATATCAAGATCTAAATCCCTGTATCTCTAGTATACAGCACTCCTCAAGCTTCCGGCACACACCAAAACGCAGCCTGCCACATCTTCTCACGATGGTTTCAGCTCGCCACAATATGCACACAGTATCCATCCTGCACATTGCACAATGATGACCAAATTGCATCCTGTAACACGGCATTGATGCCTGTCTCAATACCCCGCAATCTTTCATTTCGCCCTCGCTCTCCTGGCAGGTGAGTGAGGTGATGGGACTGCCCCATCAGCCACTAGCGTCGAGGCGTCTCCCACCCGTGTGCCACAGTGTGCGGCAACAGATGCCTCCATACTATGCAACAGCATCCGGCGTATTCGAGACCCCGACATCAGCCCATGGCTACAGAATGATCTGAGGAATTCTCGTGCAACTATCTCGATCAACATGTGACGGTACAGCCCGGACGGGCCGCTGGTTGGGTCCCCACTTCGTATCAGCAACTAAATCGCATTGCGCCGCCTGAAGAACCCAATCCGATCACTATTCTGCAGGTTACAGTTGCGACTTGCACGATGCATTGTAACCCATTTGCTAGGATTGTAAGACATAAACCACCCAATTGACTGCCTGCGTCGTCAAATATCATGACGGAATGTCTCCCAGATGAATCGCCGATTATCGTAATGCATTTTACGTTGGATGTGATTGGAGACAAGTCCGGCTTGGTGTGTAGAGGGGCCGGATGGCCCTATTCAGCCAATACTGTTTCGTCCTATCATGCAGCTTTACGTTACGAAGACGAAGCGAGATGGTCATCACGGGGTGGCAAGATGTGAAGAGAGGAGAATCATGTCTCCCCAAGGAGGGGTTCAAGCGGGGGAAAAGTGTTCCGGCCATGGCTGCCAATTGATGGTATTCAATTATAAATAGAGGCATCTACAACAGATTTGTGAGGTTGTGTTCATTAGAAGCATCTCATATTCCACTCTTTATTGCGTCTCATAAGCAGCAAAGCATATTTTGAAGGCACCATCATGTCATTCAATGAAAAGTACCAGGCCGGCGAAGCATATGCCGAGACTCGTAAGACAGGATCTAGCAATTTCTTTGCCGACCCTGCCAAGGTCGCTCAAGAGATCTTGAGCGACTTTGCCTCTGTCAGGAGCCAAGCTTCTCTGGCAGAAATTACTGGTCTCATCAAGGAACTCTTGTCTGAGGGAGAGCCCCTTGATGACAAGAAGGGGTAAGAGACTCCCGCTTCTATGTTTCATGCTCCTTTACTAACAATCAACAGCACGACTGAGCTCTTGATTGGCATCTTGACCTCTCTTCCTTCAACTTCCAACGCCAGGACACAGCTCACCAACAAGCTCATCGACACACTTTGGGGCAACCTCCAGCACCCACCCTTGAGCTATGTAGGTGGCGATGTCAAGTATGACATCGTCAACCCTGACGAGTCGCCCGAAAAGTCCAAGCCCAAACCCTATGATACCATCGAGTTCAAGGCCCCAGACAGCGATGTTATACTGCGGGAGCAAGTTCCACAGGCACCAGATGGCTTACACCAATACCGAATGCCAGATGGTAGCTTTAATAATATCCTCGAACCCAATCTAGGCAAGGCTGGTACGCCATATGCCAAAACAGTCAGACCAGAAAAGCGTCTTCATGGTGTGAAGCCTGACCCTGGCCTGCTATTTGATCTTTTGATGGCCCGTGATGACCAAAAGTTCAAAGAAAACCCCGCGGGCATTTCGTCCATGCTATTTTATCATGCATCTATTATTATCCATGACATCTTCCGCACCAGCCGCACAGACATGAACAAGTCTGACACCTCGTCATACCTTGACCTGGCACCTCTGTACGGTTCATCTCTCAAAGACCAATTGGAGATCCGTACTATGAAAGAGGGCAAGCTAAAGCCAGACACATTCCATGAAAAGCGCCTGCTCGGACAACCAGCTGGTGTGAATGTCATGCTTGTGCTTTACAGCCGTTTCCACAATTATGTTGCTGATATCCTGTTGAAAATCAACGAAAACGGGCGCTTCACATTGGCATGCACCGCCGATGGGAGCCCCGAAGATAGAGCCAAGGCTGTGGCCAAACAGGACCATGATCTCTTTAACACGGCTCGGTTGATTGTGGGTGGGTTATACATCAATATTTGTTTGCATGACTATCTGCGGGCCATCACCAACACTCATCACTCCAAGAGCGATTGGACTCTTGATCCACGGGTTCAGATAGGCGCAGCCTTTGACAAAGACGGTGTCCCTAGGGGTGTTGGCAATCAAGTCAGCGTGGAGTTCAATTTGCTGTACCGATTCCATTCTTGCATCTCCCAAAAGGATGAGCGTTGGATCAATGGCTTCTTCCTCAAGCTTTTCCCGGGCCGCAAGGCTGAGGACTTGCAAGAAGTCAGCTATGAGGAGCTTGGCAGAGCCCTGGTGACTTTTGAACAGAGCATTCCAAAGGATCCCAGTCAGCGCACATTTGACGGATTGCAGCGTCAAGCTGATGGCAAGTTCAAGGATGAAGAACTTGTCCGCATTCTGAAGGAGGCTATGGATGACCCCGCCGGTTGCTTTGGTGCCCGCAATGTGCCAAAAGCACTCAAAGTAGTCGAGATTCTTGCCATAAACCAAGCTCGCAAATGGCAGGTGAGTTCTTTCTTCTTGGGAGAAATATTTCTTAGCCCACAAGACTAACCTCTCGCCTAGGTGGCCTCTCTCAACGAATTTAGAGACTTCTTTGGCCTTAAGCGATATGACAAGTTCAGTGACATCAACTCCAATCAGGAGATTGCAAGCATTCTGGAGAAACTCTACACAGACCCAGATATGGTAGAGCTTTACCCAGGTCTCATGATTGAGGACATGAAACCGCCTCGAAATGCCGGCAGCGGTATTTGTCCAACCTACTCAGTTGGCCGTGCCATTCTCTCCGATGCTGTAACCTTGGTTCGCTCAGACAGATTCAACACGATTGACTATAATGTAGCCAATCTGACTGCTTGGGGCTACAATGAAGTACAACAAGATTACAAGACACTGGGAGGATCCATGTTATACAAGCTGATCCAGCGAGGTGTTCCGGGCTGGTTTCCCTTCAACTCGGTCGCTATCATGCAGCCCATGTACACAAAGAAGGCGAATGAGGCCATTGCCAAGGAACTGGGAACCATTGACCAATACACCCTGGATGACCCCAAGCAGCCAGCATCTGCCGTCCCCATCTTCACCAGCGCGGGGATCAAGCAGGTACTCTCCAACCCTAAACAGTTCGCCATGCCTTGGGCCAAGCCGCTTAATCTTTTGATGCCTGGAAAGAAGGACTTTAGCTGGTACATGCTTGCCGGCGACGAGAAAGTCAACTACGACCATCGGGTATCAGTCCTGAAGGCATTTGGAAAGGTCCCACACCTTCACGAAGCAATCCATGAGTGTGTTGAGCGCGTGGGTAGGCAGCTGATTGAGAAAGAGACTTTTACACTGAAGGAAGGCCTTGATCAAATTGACATCATCAGAGATGTCGCCATTCCTCTGAACATTCGCCTCCTCTCTGACCTATTCTACTTTGACCTGCGCTGTGATGAGAACCCAGACGGTGCACATGGCCCGACTGAGTTGTACAACAGCTTGCTCAATGTACGAATCTGGGGCTCCAATAACAACGACCCTGCTCAGGCCTGGAACCGCCGCCGTCGTGCCCAGGAGGGCCTCCAGGTCATCCTCAGCTCAACCCGGAAGCTGGTGGATGAGGTCATTGCTGGGAGAGGCCTTGGGTTTGGTATTGCTTCGGCCATTAGTAGCAAGGTCGGTCGAAGGTCCTACATCAAAAAGGACTCCCTGCGTTCCTGCGGTGTGAAGATTGTGGAGGAGCTTGCCGCCCAGGGTGCCACAGCTGAGAGGATTGTCGACACACTGTGGCTAACCGCCTTTGGTGGCATTGGCGTCCCAGTGACAGCAGTAAGCATTTTCCGTCTGCTGAAAAGGTAATTTCACTGATCTAGATGTAGTTTTATGAAATCATGGAGTTTTTCTTGCGCCCTGGCAACGCCACGATTTGGTCTGAAGTCCAGACCGCTGCTCAAAAGGATGATGATGCGACACTCCATGCTTACGTGGCCGAGGCTCAGCGTCTCACCAGCACACAGCGCACCATGCGTGTTGCAACGCAGCCAATTGAGCTCGAAGGGAAGCAAATGCAACCTGGAAACTTGGTTGTATTGATGCTTGTAAGTTTTCTAGGCAGGTGACAAGTATCAGTCGTACATGATCTCTGACCACACTTAGGGCGAGCATGGACGTAGCAAGGCGGAAATTGCCGAGGCCGACACGTTTGACGCTAAGCGGAACAAGGACGACATCAGTTCCTTCAGTCACGGTCAGCACGAGTGTTTCGGCAGAGAAGTGGCCCTCGCATTCGTCGTCGGCCTCGTGAAACTCGTCGCAGGACTGAAGAATCTTCGACCAGCACCTGGACAGATGGGCCAGGTCAAGACCATCCGCGTTGGCACGGACAAGGCCTACCTCAACGATAGCTGGTCTTATCTCGCATTCGATGCCAGTAGTAAGTTACCCTCATTGTCATTCAAAAGCAGTACAGTGTGTGGTTTTAACGCCTTGATAGCCTGGAAGGTTCACTTTGACGGCCTTGGCAAGGGCAACTTCGATGGCGACCGTGGAAGTACAGCGCCGCTGCAGATGCAGCAATATTACTATCTTCTTCAGAAGCAGAAGGATGAGCTTACGAAATAGTCTGACAAGGAAAGAGCACATGTGTGGCCATTTAATGTGGCATCTGACACCTTTTTCTTATGCATCTGTGATAGTAGCTATACTAGCTGACTGGGAAGAAATTGACGAGTTCCCTGCTGACCAGCTGTTTGAGTGTGTTGTGATGCTGTGCGATCATATCCGCCATTGGGTATAATGTTTGATGCATTGCCTTTGGATGCCGCTGTGTCTCGCCTTCGTTGTAATAATCCATCATGATTTCCCGAGATGGCGTGTGATTCTTGTCGGATTTTGATCGTGAATCATTACTGAGGTACTCTAGTACTCGGGCCGCTTGCCGATCGGCCCCTGCCGCCATCGCTGGGATGATCGTCTCAGCAACACAATCTGGGTGTTATCAGTATCCATGCAGCTGATAGTGCATCTCTGGAAAAATTGGCCGGATATCCAATTGCATCACCCGTGACGCATGATTTTGTCGATAAAAGCAGCAGGAATCCCGAAAAGGGTAAGCTGTCCGACCACCTCGGCTATATGTGCCCTTATCTATTGGCGTCCTAATGAGAATCGCGCTTCTTTTCTGCATGGAATGGTGCCATAGATGAGTAATAAAATGGAGTACTGAACACAGTGGCAGGTATATCATTGGGGGGGGCTCTTAGCGTGATGAAACATGTGTCACCGCGCAATCTTCCAACTTCCAGGTGGCTGGATTACCAACACCCAGAAGGCATTTAGTAGAGGATGACCCGCTATTACATTCATTCCCTTGTGCAATCCTTAGTTTATCTGGCTTCTTTCAAGTTCTTGCATGACTGTACACTATACATCCGCCCCCGCAAGAGTCGTAGGAGATGGAAGGCAAGCCTGAATCAGACCCGCTGCCAGTTACAGCTTTGCCTGGGTCATCTTCCCCGACATACGGGGGGATCTGGGGTCGTATAAGGTCTTACGCCCATCTAGAGACGGAGCCAAGCCGATTCGCGACCGCTGGTACAAAATGGAGCAATAAAGACCTCGATCCCGTTCCTTACGAGCAGCAGACGTGGCGCACAGTAGGATGAGCATCCTGCTTATTAAGACTACAAACGCATTCTGACATGGCACAGTATAACTTTGCTACATACTGGATATCAGACGCATTTTCTATCAGTATTTGGAGAATCGGCGCATCGTTGATCGCCGTGGGATTATCGTGGAAACTGGCACTAGTTGCTTGCGTGGTTGGGAACTTGGTGACAGCAGTTGTAGTCACCGCGAACAGCATTATAGGCAAGTCATTCTCTTTGCTGACTTTTTAATTCTTTCTATCTCTCTTGTATTTACCGTTGCTCCACCGAGCCATCTGAGCCAATGCAGGAGTTCTGACTGCCCCCCAACAGGCGCCCGGCTTCACATCCCATTCCCGATCCAGGCGCGATCGGCATACGGATTCTACTTCTCATATGTCATGGTCCTATTTCGCGTCATTGTCGGTGTATTTTGGTACGGAATCAACACTTACACCGGTGCCGAATGCGTGCAATCCATAATTTTTGCCTGGGCACCGGGATTTCGCAATATTCATAATGCATTACCAGAGTCAGCCAACATCGATACCGGCCTTATGATTTGCTATTTTATCTACTTCATCATAGTTCTGCCTTTCCACTGGATACCTGCTCATAAGCTTAAATATCTCTTTGATATTAAGGCCATCGCATGTCCCATTGCAGGATTTGCCATCATGGGCTGGGTCATCAACGAAACTGGCGGTGGAGGCCAAGTTTTCGAATTTGGCAACGCATCTTCTGGCTCTCAATTAGGCTGGGCATTTCTAAACGGAGTGAACGCCATGATCGGTAATTTTGCTACTTTAGGAGTAAACATGAACGACTTTGCTCGATATTCCAAAAAGGAGAGTAGTCCTTATATCCAACTAATCGTCATTCCAATCGCTTTCATCATGATGATGCTCTTTGGTATCATTGCAGCAAATGGGTCTCGCATTCTATACGGAGAGGTTCTGTGGGATCCACTACAAATCATCAATCACTGGACTTCTCCAGGCGGACGGGCGGGCGCCTTTTTCGTTGCGCTTGCATTCCTCATTGCCAACATTGGTATCAATGTCTCTGCCAACAGTCTTTCTGCGGCTGTCGACCTTGCGACCATGTTTCCGAAATGGGTCAACCTGCGTCGTGGGCAGTTCATATGTGCGTTTCTCGGTGCTTGGGCTATAACTCCGTGGAACATCCTGGCATCAGCGAGTGCCCTGCTCAACTTTATGAGCGGCTACACGATTTGGCTGGCGCCCATGGCAGGCATCCTTGTTGCAGATTACTATGGGGTCCAAAACCAGCGGTTAAGTATTCGAGATATGTATAACCCCCGCGGAATATACATGTACGAGCGCTGGGGAACAAACTGGCGGTCGGCCGTGGCCTTCGTCATTGGTTTCGCCCCGTTGCTACCAGGATTTGCCCAAGCCATAAACAATGATGGAAACGTCCAGGTTTCAGCAGGGGCCTCACATATTTATGCGCTAGGATATTGGTATGGATTTCTGGTGGCTGCGGCGGTCCACATTGGACTGAGTTGGATGTGGCCACCAAAAGACGTACTGACAGGAGTGACGGTTGGAGATCATATTACTGAGGATGATTCTCACACCTCTCAATCTTAGTACATTTGTGTGGGGGATGTCGCTAGGCAGATAGTATAAAACCATCCCTCCTTGACCGCATAAAGAAGAATTGATCAATCTTATAGTTTGTGACTAGAAGAATGGCTTCATAAATATCCTCTAAATTTCGGGATAATTGTGCTGCAATGCAAGTGTCAAGTTATCAGTATTGAAATCAGCGTTGCTTAGTTGGTGGTGACCTAGGGTTTTCTGTAGTTTCTCATTGGTTCTCGGGTCAATTTCAGTCCTAGCAACATGTACAGCTTTATTAAAGGGAATTAATCTCAAAAACAAGGGGTTATGCTGTTGGTCATGCTGTTGGCCGTCGCAAGTGCGGGGGTGGTATGATTTTCGCCTGTACTAAACCCTTGCACCCCACTACGGATATTCAACCGGACATACTCTTGAATCCCCTCATCCGGTTCTTGACAATTCCCGCAAAAGCGCTGACAAGACTGTATAAAATTTGAGTATACTAATAGCCGGCACCCACACTATTCACAACATTCGCATTCATGGAGGACCAAGACTCAGAGTTTGACTCAGTACGTTTGACCTTTGAGAGACGCGAAACAACGCTATCCCTGACAGCAGATGGTAGATAGTGTCATCGAATGGAAGTCTGGCCAGCTCAATCATTGGATACAGACGTGAAAATGGAAGGACATACCATCGCTACAAAGAAGGAAGTGAGTGGACACTGCTGTTTCACCGCTGAAGCTGCCTAATCGCTGTTACAGAGTATAATCTCCCGAACGATAAACGAGAAAACGACAGACTAGGTATGAATATGTCCCGTGCAATGCCATTAACTCACATTAAAAGACCTCCAACACCACCTATTTCTCCTTACCTTCAACGACAAGCTCGGCCTTTCCCCACCGAACAATGCAGATTTCCAGGTCAAGCGAGTTCTAGATTTAGGCACTGGAACAGGCATCTGGGCCATTGACTTTGGTGATGAGCATCCGGAAGCACATGTAAGATTGTGCCTTTTGATATTCTTAAGCAAGTAGCCGTTGACATTTACCAGGTATCCGGCATCGATTTGTCTCCTGTGCAGCCAAACTTGTAAGCTTGCCATGTCAACTTTCGGCAACATTAGCCACTAAATAATTAGCATTCCTCCTAATGTAGAGTTCTTTGTGGATGATATTGAAGAGGAATGGGATTTTACCCAAAGTTTTGATTATATCCATAGTAGAATGATGACTTCGAGTGTTGCAAGCTGGCCAGCATATCTCGAGAAGATTTTCAAGCAAGTTACAACTCCGTGGTACAGAAACAGTATATGCTGACTTGGTACAGAAATCTTGCACCAGGTGGTTACGTGGAACTTCAAGAAATTGACATATTAGCTAGGTCTGACGATGCCACTTTGACGGCTGAACATGCTCTATCAAAAAGCTTAAAGCTCTGCTATGATGCAGCAGCCAATTTGGGTCGTCCGTTTCAAGATTTCGGACAACTCAAGAGCATCATGGCAGACATTGGCTTTGTTGATATTGTTGAAACCGAGTTCAAATGGCCCAGCAATCCATGGCCAGAAGACAACCGGCTCAGGGAGATTGGGGCTTGGAACAATGAAAACATGACAAGTGGCCTTGAAGCTTTTACAATGGCCCCATTGACAAGAGGACATGGGTGGTCACCAGAGGCGGTCAGCACCCTCCTCGTAGATGTTGAAAAAGACCTGAATGATCCTGAAGTCCACGCTTACTGGCCTGTGTACGCATCATCTTTACTGTACGGAATATCAGCTAATGAGTTACAGGTATTCGATCTATGCAATGAAGCCCAAACAGTAGACATGACGGCGGACTTTGTATTTCGCTCAGTATTAATATGAGGGGGGTTTTCAGCATTTTATCTGATAATATACAATCATTTTGTAACAAAATTGAGTCCTGTTCTGGTTCATCGTGGCCATGGAAACTGACTTGAATCAAACGGGAACGGGCCTTGCCCAGCCACAGAGGCGGTTCCCCAGAAACCGACTTGATCATTCGTGTCAAAAAGAAAACCATCTCCTTGACCCATCCACCCTGAATTAAAAATGCTTTCGAAGGTCTCCTGTCTGGAAACAGTCTGTGTGGCCAGTCTCCTTTCTTCTCTCTTTTTGATCATGGACACGATGCGGGGTGGGTTTGGTGGCTCATCTGGCTTGGATGCTGCCTTGAGAGCCTCCCATGCGGGAAGCAGAATGCTGTCAAACATAATGAGCAGAGGGTGGTTGTCTGAGAGAAGGGTGGGAAACCGAGCTTCGTAGCTGCTTCCCATGGCTTCCCAGGCTCGTTCAGCTTGCTTGCTAAAGGGCCGTACTTTTAGGTCCTGAATAATTTGAATGTATGCAGGAAATGGAAAATATGATCGCAGATACCACTGGAAACCCTTCCCAAGGGGCGAGGACATGATGACCTGATCACACTCAAGCATATCTATCGCTATCGAAATGGCGACATCACGCTGTGCGTCTGTTTGATAACCATCCAAATGTTTGGAATAATGCTCAAAAAAGCGGTATTTGGCGAGGCATACCCGTGCCACCCAAATTGTGAGAAAGCGAGCTGGGTTCTCTGTGTCGCAGAACCTGAGATATTTTTCCTCAATCTGTGCTCCTAGACTAGCAATACTGCCGTCGCCCGGCAATGGTTTGGCGATGGGCTTCAAGGCGGGATTCGTAAAGTTGAGATAGAAAGGAGTATTCCGGACAAAGTCAGAAATCTCACTAATAACAACGAGGAAAACGGCTTCTCCGGCCATCACTTTGCTCACGGGGAGCTCCTTCATGTCCACTCGCAGGTCCGAATCTTCAATATTGAGAGGAACCTTGCAGTCCCATATGGGGGAAAGTGACACGCTCCGATGGCCGTCACCTTTCTCTCCAATGCGAGTGTCGTGAAGCATTAGAGACCACCACAGTCTTCGGCGCATCTCCTGCTCAAATACCGAATGCTTGGCCAGTGAGGTTTCGCTGTGAATTCCCATGCGCTGTGCAATTCGAATTGCGACTCCAAACATTGAATTCATGGATCGAGGATTTGTGTCGGAGGGGAGTGAGAGCTAGTCGGTGGTCAGAAAATATATCAACGGTTGAGCGACGGGGACTGACGAAGTAAAGAAAGAGCGCCGTCAAACAGTCGCGATCTGCAGACTTTAGGTATTTAGCATTACTTAGGGCTTGTCGACAACCAAAGTGGTACTTTGTCAGTAGATCCTCCTTTGGTAAACCAAACGTGGACTCGCAAACGTCGGTGGCAAGGCTGGCAGTGGCTACACAGTAAATGCTGAACATGAGTGCCTCCAGGGGAGGGGGGATATTGTTGACATTTCCGGCAGCCTCAATGATGCGTATTTGAAGGCTGGGAGTGTGTGTGATCTTGAGGAGTGGGTTGACATTGTCAAGATATAATTGCCAGAGTCTGAAGATATCAACCGTTGATGGGTGGAAGGGGGAGAGGTCTACTTCTGCACCTCCAGACCCAAAGAGGATGTTGTCTCCATCAGGCACCTGGTCCAAGGCCTCGGTTATGGTGCGTGCCAGTGAATTGGCAATTGGAGAGTCATGACCCGGGGCCTAATGAGATGTCAGCGTCGAAGCCTCCATGCGTACATCGTCGCAACCTACTTCATTGCTCATCGCATTCCAAATGCTTCTGTATAAATCGGTCAGGTCCGAGGTTTGCAAATGGGATAGGCAAGGGACAAGGTATAAGACAGGGCATTACCAACCTGAAATCATAGGCGCCGTCGGACTTTACGGATGCCGAAGCAGGTGAACCTTCAGAGTCTAAACTTGGACCTTCCTGATCTGAATCATCAAACCCCTCTTCATCGACATCCTTGTCTGCGGGGAGTGGGCCTTTGTGAAGCGGCTCAAACTTGACATTGTGCCTGCGAAGCAAGTCTTCGTACTTTCGGACACGGTCCAGGAGGTCTCTCTCAGGGAATCTCCGTCTTCTACGGCGCGCTTGTGTAGACGGGACGCATGGTGCCTTCTGCTTGATGCAATTTCCACATGGGAACCGGCGATCACATCTCACCTTGCGCTGCTGACACAGCACACAGGCAAGGACTCGCCTGGAGGTCTGAGGATGAGACGCGCCCTGTTCTAGCGGTGGCGACATTATTGCACGAGCGATAGCGGCGCCTTTGTTAATCACCACGGGTCGAAGTCAATCGCAAAGATGAACCCCGAGTCTCAAATTCTTCCGAAATCGAACACATGAATGTCTGACGGAAGGAATGCGCCACGGCGTTCTACTGCAATACTGATTGGGCTATGTTGACAAGCTAGCCTGTTTCGGCAGACACGGGTCGAGTTCGGGAGTTAGTAAAACCCGAAGATTCAGCTCGCTCCCGAACAAAATCACAAGCCGCAGTTGTCCGCTGTGTAGACACAAAGCTCCCATTTGCATAAAAACAGCGAGATCCTACACAGCGAGAGTAATGCTAATATTATTTAGGTATTTTGTTTTCATAATTAGCTGCAACATTAGGGTCAAAGAATGCATCACAGCCCATCACATTGCACCTCAAAAATGCAATTCGTCATCCCATTTCCGGCCGCCCCCTGCAAATCGATTGTCAAATGTCTCGATTGAGGAGCGCGTATCGGCACTGCTCGTTGTCGACCTCGAGCTTCTATGTCTAACGCTTCCCGCATTTGTTTCATTGCTAGATCTGCTCTCCGGGCCTGTCGGCCTCATTGGTAGCGAGTTTTGCGATCTGTTCATGACTGTTTGAAACAGCCCGCTGAACGGCCACCGTGCTGCACCTTCTGGGCTGGGGGGCAATGATTCGGGCGCGGTCTGCGCTGACAGCTCCGGAATGGCTTCAACTACCTCTCCATCCTCCGTATTGGGCAGTGAGAAGTTTTCTTGGGTATGGAGCTCCCTCGGAAACCCGCTAAGTGGGAGGAAACGCTCGACTGGATCATGGTAGTAACCGTTGTGGTAACCATAGCGATAGTCTTCTGGTTGAAGACAGAGGCAGACACGTGTTACACTTGACTCGTACGCACCTTCGATGACGAGGGGTGTAGGAAGCCTGAAGTGACCATTCACTATCATGACCTCAATTGTTTCATCGGGAATTGTCACTTCATAACTTTTCTGATCCGGGGAGCCATAATCTTCTTGTAAGAAGAAATACGGAGTAAATGTGGTACCCCGGATACATCTTCGAAGAATGTATCCGAGTCCTTTTAGCTCTTGGCTACCATCATCAAACCGACAGCGGATGTTTCCTAAAGATGTCAGCACTTCCCAATATTATGTTCTCTGTCCTCTTACCGGTGCACCGATAACCACTGACGCCTCTGTTCTGGGCGAGGCCCGACTTCTCGTAATAGAAACAGCTTGCAACCAGCTTGTGAGCCACTTCAAGCACATCGGGATCATCTCTGGCCATGTTGGTTGCGTGCCGCTCAATGTTTTCCAGCTCCTTGACGTCATCGAGGTCAGGTCGCCGTCCAGGAAACTTGACGTTGATGCGTTTGTTACGGTCTCTGTCCGCAACCCTGCTTGGTTTTCCTGGCGACAGTGGTCTCGCATTATGTTTCTTCCAAATGTCTTCACAATCCAGTTGACTATCAATGATGTCATTGGCTGCACGCCACATATAACTGAGACCGGCGATGCTTCGCTGCCGTCGTGCACTTTGTTGATCCGGGGCATCTGAGGGGTTCAACAACCCGGTTGGAGACTGGGGGATAATGGATTGTTTGATTCCAAGCCCAGTGCCAAGTGACAGCACGATGTCTGGAGGCCAATCACTGACTTCCTCCCAGAGGAGCCTTCGCTCATAATCCGCAACCAATACTGGGTTATTGTGGTGCACTGCACCGTCCGTGTAGGCTGCCATTGTTCCCTCTTGGACAAATGGTTTAAAGTAAGGGGGGGCAGCTGCAGTCGCCCTGGCAGCCTCCCATACCTTAAGCTCCGTGGCCGTATCAGACGGTCTTATAAACTTGTACGGTACTAAAAGTATTTAGTTGCATCTTTTATGTGATTTTGGCATGATACTTACGAGTATCGCGTCGTCCTCCCGTATTGTAATTGGATATGACGGCTGGTCGGTTCTCACTTGCAAGAGTCGATGTAACTGCAACCCTAATGTCGGTCGAGTATGAGGGCTTGGAACCGCCGTATAGATATGAATGTTCGTTGAAGGCAGATTGCAGAGCGCTCTCCAACGGCTTTGTCTTGTAGACACTCTTGTGGCTAACTATTGTGAGTGCTTTGAGGGCAGAAGGCCCGCGCATGGTAAACGCCTGCTCGCAAAGGTTCTTAAAGTGCGTCTTGCACTCTGACACCGACCATCGTTTCACTCCCAAACCAAGGGCAACAATGCCACCAGTGCTGTTACGGTCAGTTATGAGGCCAAGATTCTCAAGAGGAAACAAACCTGGTGCCAACTATCAGGTCAAAGAAGTTTTGGATGGGGATGTAACCTCCAAGCTTTTCTTCGATCTCTCGGAGTATGACGAGCTCTACAATACCTCTCACTCCACCGCTGCGAAGTGTTAGCCCACCGTGAAAAAGAATGAAAAAGATTGAACATTAATCACTTACCCATCCAAACATAATACTCTCACACCAGCCTCGTGCGGTTTAAATCTGACCCGTGCGGGTGACGCCCAGGGTGTCTTTTCAGGATGAAGGGGACAGTTGCCCAGCTCAAATAAACCTTGCCCCGCAGATTTTCCAATGGACTGAATGCAAGCTTTGCATAAAGCATGTCCGCAAGGAAGAACGCTTTCTGGGATCTTTTGTATACAACCAAGACAAGTAACGTGGCTTCTTAGCTTCGATATTGCTCCCGGGTGGATTTGCCTGTAGTAAGACGACATGACTTCCCAATGCATTCTAGGGATGCATTTCTTTTCATCTCTATCAATCGCGTGCTGCAGACGATTGTTCAGATCTTGGATTTGTTTGTCAATTGCATCAATCCAGTCTGGAAAGAAGGAAGAGACATCAAAAGGCGCCGAATAGTGGCCACGAGCAATGACTTTGCCGCTTCGTGCCTGATGACCCTTTTTATGGGCATTGCTAGTGACGCAGCATTTCATGTCGTGTTTCTCATAGCTGCAATGGAGCCATTGGGTGCAAAACTCTTCGAACGCTACCCACAACGACTCAGAGTATGTACTCCTCAGGAGACTAGAATATGAACCTAAACAAAATTAGCCCAAGCATCAATCACGTCTCGAAACATGACCAAGTACCTTGTCTAGTCTCTCTCATTGCTGCAAGCATGACACATGATGCAACTGGTCGACTAAGTCTTGAAAAAAGGGTCCTTGCGTCATGGTTGAACCACTCATGATGCCTGTAGATGGACAAGATGAGATTGAGAATATGCCCACTGAAATCATGTGGCAAAGGAGTATGGCGCCGCGCCTCTTCCATAAAGTCAAATGGCTCATCTAGCTTGCGCGAGAAGTGGTCATATGCCGCGTACACATACTGCGGGAGCTTCTCAGCGTTCAGCAGCATTCGTATCTGCTGTTTGTATGCATGCGAGTAGGCGCACTTGGCGGCAATGATCTTGTACAGTTTCCCGACCTGGTTGTCCATCTGCATATAGCGACCTTTTGAGGGAATTCGAATCACTGTGATGGATGAGTAGTAGTACTCGAGCAGGTCTTGCGTTGTCCTGATCTTCTTGCCCAGCGTCTCTAATCTTACCAATAGATCCTGGAGGGCTGGCACCTGATGGACCGAGTCGCGATACTCGTGGAGCAGTCCACGAGTTGCTGTATCGACGTCCCACTGTCTTTCGTCAATGTTATTTTCGGTGGCGTTGATCACGATAACAATGTGTGGAAGGCTTGGCTGGTTGATGGACTGGTCGAAGGATTTGGCCGCCCAGTTGATCAGTTGCTGCAAGACCTTGGTTTCAAAGGTTCTTCAACACGGTTAGCGATTGTTAAATCTGAAGGTTGAAGTTTGCCCTTACCTAACCTCTCGAAGCACAAACACCACAACATCCGAAAAGGTATAGAGTATTCTTGGGAAGAGAGCTGTAACGGCGTACTCGCGCGACTGAAGCTTGGGATTGTCCGCAGCCCAAGCTAGTGTCTTGCGTAGTTTGTTCTTAAATGCCCTCCCGCCTTTGGTGCTCTCCATTATCTCTTTGTGTTTCAATCCTCGTGGAGCATGCTCTCCACCAGTCAATCCCTCACAGTCCGCGTATAAGATTGGCTTCGTTTTGTAGTACGTTCCAGGGTCCGCGTACAAATGGACATCACCCGTCGTGGGAATGTTGTCGCCGACCAGGCCAGGGACGGGACCCGGGAAGATTTGATCTTCATTAGGGTCTCGTATCCGAGCTTTCTCACGATCAATCAACATTTTGATAACGGTGCTCTTTCCAGCTCCTAAATACGTAGTTAGTATGCTTATATGGCATGGCATATTCACCAAAACCCACCAGTTTGTCCAACAAAAGAAACCAGGTTTGGATATCTCTCTGATGAATCCCCCACTTGACTCTCGTGCAATATATTGACAAGCCTGTTGGAGGAGTGCAGAGTCAACTGGTTGGTTTCCTTGACGACGCCAAACCATGTAGTATTTATATCGCTTGTATGCCGCTGGTACTGTTCGTCTTCTGTGGGTTGGCCGAAAATTTGTTCCAATCGTTGAATAACCTCTTCATCGACTTTTTCATGTTGACGACCGTCGATTCCGTATTTTCCTGGCTAAGCTCGTTTGTTAGTCGTCCATTTCTCTTTTAAAGGGAACAGAAAGAATTGAAAAACGCCATGAAATAAACCTCTTCGAAGACATAGTAAAGGAAGTGATAGAGCCGGGTGCCCTTATCAGCTAGGGCGGGGTATGATCAAGTAAATCCACAAACCCGGTGAGGACGTTGTATATCCCAGCATCCATCGCAAAAGTAATCACAGCACTGAACGCAATTCCATGTCTTGACGAAACGGCCACATTCGCAGCACGGGGTTGGTCCGCGGGTCTGTAGTTGTTGTGGTCTTGGTGGTGGTGGTCTTGGTGGTGGCCCCGATGGCGGCATCATAAACGGCGGAGGTTGCAGTGGACGTGACGGTGGGGGCCTCGCTTGTTCTGCCACCGGTACCACGCGGCAGAAGCGAGCTGGTTTCGGCGGCGGAGGTGGGCGTGGGCGACGAGTTGGCTGCGGAACCACCTCTGGCAGTTCGGAGTACTGATACGACGAAGCCATGGTGGTTTCCGCGTGTCTGGTTTCAATTTTTTTATTTCACATCAAGCAAATGGAAGGAGAAACCCAGAGGGCAAAAGGCCTGCATGAAGGAGCATCTTTAAGGCGCTCTCGACCATAATCAGGCTGTGCTAGCTCGTGAGGACCATTCTCAAGTAACCGTATTGAGGCAGGACTCCCGTATCCTTGTCTCAGCCTTCGTGCGTGCGCTGCATTAGTCGAGAGGTGGGCATGGCTTTACGCGCCTACTGGTGCAGCCTGGTTGCGCAGATTCCCGCAACACAAGAGACACCTTTTTGAGATGTGCCATAAGTTGATATACGTTTGAGCGATATCTTGATTGATTATATCGTAAACGGCGACTAGAAGAAGCCAAGTCGCATCATTAAAAATACTTGCTGGACATTTGGTCAAGTTTCAACGGCTGAAACCTCGAACCAATGGACTGCCTTTCAACTCACCACCACCCAGCCACTAGTCCGAAATATTGCATTCAGCTCAAGCCATCAGCTCAAGCCACAAGCGCTAATGAGAATGGTGGTATTCAAGATTTTGCGGACGGGAGATTTTGGTTGATTGTTCTTTTGGTTGGGGAAAAACCTTAAAAGTTATGGTCAATCCTATCGTTTGGTATTCGCGTTGGATGTTTTAGCCTCTATATTGGTTAGTCTATTCTTCACATCAATAATCCGGTTGTCCTCCACAGTTGCCATCTCATACATAATACGTCTAGCGTGCCTCACAGACCACAACTTCATATGTTCATTGAACCAAAGCCCCGCGTATGTTGTTGTACAGAACGGCATTAATTTGATCCAAAATGACCTCAAGCGGAAACTCATAGTTGCGACATGAACCGTGGGTCGAGAATTTCCCCGTTATAGGTACGGGCTGTCTTCAAGCTTTCCCCAAATATTAATTCGTGCATCACCATAATCACACACAAACCGGACCACGCCTTCGCAACAAAATCTTCACAGCTCTGTACTACAGTAAATCATTGAGTTGTGGGGCCTATCTCAATGGCGATAAGCATGCAGGCCACAGGAAAGTGCCCAACCTGAGGCACTTGGTTAGTGAGGACGACCAAGAGGATAACGCCACAAATATTCAAGTAGGATCGCAGACAATTGCGACTTCGTCCCAGTTCCATTTAGGCCTTGATTGACCTTGTGATTGGGTGCAGAAAGGGAGACCTTTTTTCAACTACTAGGCTTTATTCGTTGATGACATCCGATTTCTGAACAGCAGCGCCCTATCCGTCCACGAGACCTCTGCCATCGAGCCCCAAGGTGCGCAGTAGTGGGAGACGGGAACATGCACAGGCACCAACGGCATAGCACAATACAAGACGGAATTTATCCACTTGCCCTCGTGGTACATAATTTTCATCCACTCGTGAAAGGAGCGGCTAAGACACGGCACGACCTGCAGCACAAGCGGCATGTGGTCCTCCCAGCAGGCTGCTACTAGCGTCATTTGGTTGGTTCACTTGCTCCACATTCAAAAGACGAGGTGGTTCAATCATGACGCATTTTGACGCACACTATCAATCATGGGCGGGATGCCATATTAGCATACGCGACTCCAGAAACACCTATAAAGCATCTCATTTCCTCTATGTAAGACTCCGATAGCAGAACAAAAAAAATCAGTTCACATTCAGGACTAGCCAGATGCCAAGGAAGCGGTCGTCGCTGCTAGACTAGCGGGCTTGCACGTTAATGGCGCTATCAGTGGAGGCGCAATCCAATGGCCCGGCTTTGGTGTAGATGGCAAGGGGCAGTGGGAATTCGTGGCGGAACAATGTCTCACTTCGGCTGCGTCTGAATATGCAGATGGATCACGAAATGATGGCACCAATTGTGCCATTTGCATAAGCATTATTATCTTTGCCCGCTAGACATGGGTAGCATAATAGGCTGCGATTTTGACGTCATTGAGAGCGCTGAACCACAACCAAAAAGCAATATTATGACATGTCACTAAACCGCAAATGAAAGTGGAATCATAGCCATATGGATTCAACAAGTTTGGCTCAGTCCGGCAAATTGACATGCCTGTACCAAACAAGCGGTACGCTGGCTAAAGCCGATGTGTCAGTCTAGGGTAGAACAAATTACATGGCGCTTTAGCTACAAAAGAGTATTTTAGCCGGGCTTCTTATTAGTGTTCGGCTATCGGTAGATTTTGGGAACATTCTTTTGTGGGACTGTTCAATTAGATGCCTTTGTTTTAATATTTATTCTTTGTTATAGAGGTGTAACTATGCGGTAGTAGGCATGTGCCAAGCAGTGACTTGGGCATAGAGCACGATGGAGTATGATTATTTCTCCTTCTAGTAACTCAAACGATGATTAAATGCATGAATCTTCGTAATTAATCATTTGTTTTGCATCTAGCCAATGCGTCGGGAAGGATTAAGACGATTCGCCTTCACCAGCCTTTTGGCCATAAACCACAATTCTGAGAGAAATTTGTTAGCAGCTTGGATACTAGCAGGGATGTCTTGAACATACGCTGTGATATATGGGCATGATGGCCTATCCCTGATGGCCTGCCTCATTTTGGCCACTAATACGAGCACCTCTTCCCTTGACCATCCCAGGAACTGAGTGAGTGCAAACAATGAGAAGCCTTCCATGTCTCGTTCAAGTGCGGCCTGGAACATCAAGCCCGCGTCTTTCAGCTGTGGATCCTTGGGCCATCCGCCCACTGGCAGCTTGAATATCTTCTCAACAATGTTCACAAAACCAGCTGCCTCCATGTGTTCCTTCATTTTCCCCGGCAAGCAAATGGTAAAAGGCCGGCCCATCTTGTCTCCGGCTGCGTAGAAGGACTGCGCCCAGGTGTTGAAGACGTGATCTTCTGGCAGTTCGACATGATCCGACAGGCCTTGACAGCCAATCTCCACATGCTCAAACCATCCTCCGGGCTTCAAATGCTTGAGGGCCTTTTTGTCGAGATCGGTCCAGTCTGGGACAGAGCCGTACATGGCCCGCATGTGAACAAAGTCAAAGTGGTTTTCGGGCCACGTCCATTCCAGGAGACAATCGTCAATCTGGAAAGACAAGTTCGGCGGGACCCAGGTTGGCTGGATCGGGCTCAGATCCGTTCCGTACACTTCGGCTGAAGGAAACTCGTCTGCAAAGTCCAAAGCCCAAATACCGGACCCCGTGCCAACATCCAAGACACGGCCAGGGTTTTTCTGGTCAAGGGGAGCTAGAAATAGCTTATCGCCCAGGAGAATGGTGAGGGCGTTGTGAATGAGATCCAAACCTTCGCTCTGTCGCTCATCGTTTGGCCCCCAGTACTCGCCTGTTTTCGAGTTTGCATAGGTACGTCCGTGAAGTTGGCGATACTCTAAAATGCTGGGGGTAAGAGACTCTGTCGACAGTAGACTTTCAGACTCAAAGGCCGAGTCATTATCATCGTCGTCTTGCGGGGCAACAGCAGGTTCAACCAATTCAGGGGCGTTGGCTTGAACGGGGGCCTGGTTTGTTTCAGGAGTCTGGTTTGATTCGGGAGCCTGGTTTACTTCGGGAGCTTGGTTTGTTCCGGGCGAGGCCGCATCGGGCGCCAGCGGAGGGGTGGGTTGCTCTTCACTGGTGGCCATTTTTAAGTTGGTAGAGTTGACTAGCCAAGGCCAGTTTCAGTTTTGACAGATAAACCCGCAAGCCAGGTTCTTCATTTTCTGCCTCGCTTGGCGTAGCGGGGTGGGTTAAGTATGCTCCAGAGCCTCATCTGGGGTTGGTGACGCCCATCCCTGTTTTGGAAGTCGGTCCGGTTTGGTGGAGTAGTGATCCATTATCTCTCGAATAGATGCCAAACAACTGGCTCCGTGCCGCTTGAGCACGGGGAAGTTGGTGGTGCAACTGACCAATGTCAGTATGGTGGAGACAGCTATGACCAATGGATCACCCTTCGGCTTTTGGAACCAGCTGCTCTCGACTCGAAGCCCGTTGAAGAGGGGTTCGGTAAATGGCATGCGGGTTTTGATGGAGCCTTTACTTTATGGGGGAGATAAGGAGTTTTGTTGCTGGGCACATGCATCATATATAGTCCCATACTTTCATTTAAATCATGTTATTCGATAGACTGGTGAAATTAGAAGACGCAATGGCCAACTGATCTAATTTGACGAGATATTAAACGTGGATCTACTGGGATGTACGTAATCGGCTCAGTTGCAACGAACCAGGTAGTGATCGCCCATGGCCCGATGATTTGCCGACATGTGGATCAATGGACTCAAGTGGAAGTTGAAAAACCACCGCGGATGGGAATTTGATAAGGTTATCTTTATTGAGGGTACAATTCCATTAGGACGGCAAGTCGTCCTTCTGTCCTGGTAGCAATTAGATTCTAGTACCCCAACTGCTTAATTATTTCCGGCGAATTAATAAATGCACATCTTTCCGTCAACTTTTGATCCTTGATGACCGGGTTCGCCTTTGGTCCGTCGAAAGCTGAAAGACCCTCACGCGGCCCACCTGCCACAAACACAAACGTCTCCTTACCGGCAGAGAAAGCTGGCTTGAATCCTTGGAAGGTCTTGTGGCCGCGTGCTCCTGGCTTGCCAGTGCTTGCAAATGTTGACCAAGATCTGGAGCCCCGTTCTTTCAGCTGGTAATCTTCGGTCGTGGGATGGAAAGGATATCCATCGATATCATAATGAGATAGGTTGCCAAAGATGTAAGCAAACTCGGATGTATGGATTGGACCCATCCCGGTCAGGTTATACCTATCCTCCAGGATGGGTGCCAAGATGGTCTGGTTCCAGTCATACAAGTAGACGTCGTTGCCTGCAGCTGCAATATGCTCCCCATACCACACCGGCTCACACGTCATGAGAATGTCCCGGAAGATCCTCGCTGCGCGGTAGAATTCGCTGGACAAACCTGCTGACTTGTTTTCTGGGAAGTCGGACACTGGGTACAACGCCAACAACTTTTTGATGTTCTTAGCTGTGACGTTGGGGACGTATGAGGATATAAACTTCTGAGTATCGGCCGCTGTTTTAATGGTCGTATCGGTGAAGTAAGTCACGTCGTCGTCGCACCAACCAATCATGGTAGTCACGTTGGCAAATTTATGGTTTTGAATAAGGCTTGAAGGAGCGGCGGGAAGAAAGTCGCCGTCAACGACTGGGAGCCATATATCGCCAATGTTGTGTGCAATGTCACTTTGGTATGTAGAAATGGAAGCGTTGAGGAGTGTCTGCATGTCGAGTTTACGAAGACATTTCACTGTATCCTTTGCGTGTAGGTTGGTCGTGTTGCACCCGACTGCAGATACGAGGGCCTGCATAGCATCGATGGTAAAGTTTCCGGTGATTCCAGGCTCGAGGGCTTGACTCTGGCAAATGGCTTGGTGGAATGGAACAGGCTTCTCACCTCCATACGCCATGATGTGCATACCGACAGCCAAGCCTATGTTAAATGTCAGCCACCGGAGGACTGGACAAGGGTGAGGCACCTGAGGAGAATTGATCATGACCTACCTCCGGATGATTGTCCAAAGATTGTGATTTTGTCTGGGTCGCCTCCAAACTGCGCAATGTTGCTGCGCACCCATTCAATGGCGAGACGCTGGTCTCTTAAGCCAGCATTTTCGGAGCCCTCGGTCCGAAGGGCATTTGATTGGGCGAACCCGAAGACTACATAATCAATCAGCTGAGTTCCTGATGGTTTATTCTTTGGGATCGCCATCCTACAACCAAGGCGGTAGTTCATTGCCACATGAATAATGGGCAATCCATTCTTTACCGATTCAAGGATCATTCCATCTGGGCGTATATTGAGCTCTTGGTTCTGACCGGCCCAGAAGCTTCCACCGTGTATGTATACCATGACGGGCAATCGATCTCGCGAAGAAGTCTTCTTGGGTCTCGCCACATTCAAATTGAGGCAGTCCTCGGAGATTTCCGTTACATTACTCAATGAGATGGGAACATTCCAGCCGCCAAGTGCTTGGGGACAGGCAGGACCATAGCTAGTCGCCTTGATGGTTTCACCTTTCTTTGGATTATAGACCTTCGGTGGCTTGAAACGGTTCGCCCCTCCGGTGTTCTGACCATAGGGAATGTTTAGAAAGACCTCTATGCCGTTACGGTCGAGTCCCAGGTACGTGACGTCGTGTCGCGTGTCGACAACTCTGGGAGTCGCGAGTACCGGGGAGCAGCTCGCGAGGGCGGTTGCGAGCGCGTATATGATTGAACGCCGTAGGAGCATGGCTGGTTGATTGCCCTTGGCCTAGATCAAGGCCTCCCTGCTTACCGAGGCTTGAATAAATATAAATCCAGGTTCGAAGCAGGCGATGCTCTTGCAAGACAAGATAAGACCCCCTCTCGGATCACGTGATTGACTAGCGAAGAATTCCATCCCGTGCCGTGTTATGCAGGTTGGATTTTAGCCTGGGATAAAATGCTCGGCTTCGCGGGAACATAATTGTCTCACATCTGAGGTTGCTAATTCTGTACCAGCCGGTCCGTGCCCCTTTGTTCGTCGGCCGCCGGGAGGAAAATTAGTGTGCAGGCCGCAGCCACACAACAAATCGTTTGGCAGATAACCTGCATCATTTTTTTATTCAATTCCAGTCGGCTGAGTAAGATATAATCTAATCTCAATTTCGATTTAATAGTTACCAATTTGAGTGGCCTCTGTGGACGTTGGCAGGCTATTCCCAAGACGTGAATTAGACCTGCATTCGTCCTTCGCCGGAAGCAGCTTAGAGGCACTGCATCAACTTCGATATTGAGAACGGGAGCAGCATTATTTTTCTATTACAGAAAATAAATATTTCTTATATCAGTGCTGCCGCTATGAGCTTGCCTCGCTACTGACTATTGTGCTACTAAACTGTCATCGTATCTTATTTCGAAACAGCCCTCGGGGCTTGGCGAGAAAAAGGTTCTTCATTCAATTCAATTCTCCAGTGGAAACTGCCCCAGCCACACATGGGTGAGCTCTTTATACCTTGAAATCATTAGACTTGTTTTAAGCTTGGCGTTTGTAAACTCTAGACGCCACCGCTAAACGCCTCCATACAAGATAAATGCATTCCACGTATTTCTTCTGACAAACCAAGGCCTGGCGCGAGTAAACGGCTGAGATTATGCTGAAAGGGCTAGTTAATAGGTACTTACAGATCAACCGAGCCAAATGCAGGTCCGACAAGGAGAGAATCGGGTTTGCGTTGTCACCGAGGGATTTGCTTAAATCCCCACAAGCTTCAACCTTGTAACTCAAATCACTTCCAGGCCATCACTGTATCTTCTGGTCTGGAATGAAGTGAGAAAACCTTGAAGCTTCACATCTAGAAATATAAATGGTTCTCATTCCCAGAAATACGAGCCCCTGATTTTTATCACGTGTCTCTTAATACGACGTTCTCATGTCCCAACTCTTTGATGGGGGCGATCTGACATTCTACAATCGACCATTTCAATAGATTCGAGGGCTTGTAGCCACACTGATCTGCCATGGGTCTAGGCACTCACGAGTATCTTGTACGTGATATGACAGTTGGGTTACGTTGTGAGCTAAAATTACGATATAGGGGTTGAAGTGGTTTCTATGGGCACTTGCTTTGGTCATCTTTATCGCTAGAGCAATAGTTCTGAGACAGAAACGCATGAAAACCTACTGGATATCCGAAATCTTTCTGGTCATCGCCATCCTTCTGTCCCTCGCCCAGGTGGTCGCTGATGAATACTCAATATCCAACGGTCTCGCTGATGAATCGAGCCCTTATAGTCTCGGATACACAAAGGTTTTTCTGCTCTTGCAACTTGGACCATCTGGAAGCTAATGTGAGCAGTGGCTCTATGCATCATTTACTCTTTTTGATATAAACCTTTATTTCCCCAGGTTCAGTTTACTGATATTCTATCATCAACTCTTTCCGATTACAGAGGAAAGGTTGAGGCTATGCCTGGTTGTTGTCACTTTTTATAATATTTGCGGATTTTTCACTACACTTTTCATAGACACATTTTGGTGCGGTGTCGATGTGTCACAGAACTGGTACGTAATACTAATAGAACTCTCTGCTTTAGTCGAATTTTAATATTCCAAAAAGGGCGGAAAATCCCACCTGTTCAACATTAGTAGCTTGGCCACCTTTGTACATTAACTGGTCCCTTACTATTGTGGCAGAGATTTCAGGTACGAGTGCCGACTTCGTGATAATGGTTGTGAATTAACGTGCGATTTTCTAGTTTTTGCCTTGCCGTTTGGGATGCTGCCAACGTTGAAAGCCCTACCGAGAAATGAGAAAATTGCATTGACTTGCCTTTTTCTTATGGGCAGTGTCACTATTGTCTCCAGCATAGTTCGATTTGCCTTAAATGTCAGGTCCCAACTCTCATACACCACCTGTACGTATAACGAATTTTGTGTTTGACTACTCTCCCCGCGCTGACTATGTACAGTTCTCCTGGGAGCGGTGGAGATCTCTGTTCAAATTATGATTGCCTCACTGCCTGGATTGCGTCCCCTCCTGCGTGTCATAGGTCGCATCTTCAGTAAAGGATGGAATAAAATGTCATCTTCCATAGGGACAGAGCCGCGCAAGACGTCTGATTCGTCAGGGGGTTTTGAGAATTCTGGAATGTCACATGGCAGACATGCAAATATGGACATTGAAGAGATTGTCATGCCTAGTAATTACAGCGGGACTACAATGGTGTGAGTGAAGAATACCAAGACTAGGTTCATAGTATCCGATCTGAAAACGAGTAAGCACAATGAGGCTGAGTCTATGATGAAGAAGTGAGCTCGGCCGGGCGTTAACATGGGCCAATGCTTTTTTTTAAGACTTCGTTGGTGTTAAAAAAGGCAGGGGGTGATTGTTAATATAGGAGCCTCTATCTCCAAATTCTTCACGCTACCTTTACCGCAAACTCTCCAGAGGGCGATGGCTCCGACAGTGCCCACCAAACTCCATCTTCCCAGAGCTTATCCCATTTAGCTGATGCAGAAAGTTTATGCCCGAATCTTCGGAAGCCGTGAGGGACTCCCTTGAATAGGTGAATATTGGTTGGAACGCTATGCAGTACATTAGCTTTCAGTCTGTCTATGGTCGTCACTATATTTTAACGCACCCCGCTTCGCTGAGCAGCTTGGCATAGAGCAATCCGTCATCTCGGAGGGGATCCAGGCCAGCTATTCCAAACACGGCTGGAGGAAGTCCCTTGACTTGCTCCTCTGTCGCATTGCCTGGACTGAGTCGGATGTCATGCTCTGTAGCAATGTTCTTGACCTCCAACAAGTCAAAGAACATCTTCGCTCTTGACAGTGGTAGAAAGGGGGCATGCTCGTTTGTCTTGTAGCTCGAAACTGAGGGATCTGATAACTTCTTGAGCTGGGATTCCATGCTGTCAGTGTGTGTAAGGCAAGGAATCATCAGCATTTGGCCCGCGATGGAGAGCTGACCGGCACCATTCTCTGTCTGCTGGAGGTGCCGTTGCAAGGTCAGAGAGGCGGCAAGCTGCGCCCCGGCAGAGATGCCTCCGACAACAACTTTGTTTCGGTCTCCTCCGATCTCATCGATGTGCTCAGCAAGCCAGTCGAATGCGTCGTCAGCGTCATTCCAGGCTGTTGGGTAGACATGGTCAGGGGTATGGCGGTAGTTGACGTTGAAGACGATTACCTCAGCGCCAACGGCAATCTTGGCACAAGCAGCGTCTTCGGAGGCAAGGGTACCAAGGAGGAATCCACCTCCATGCATGTAAAAGAGCACGGGCAAGCGCTTTGTTTTGTCGACGGACTTTGGACGATAGGAGCGGGCCTCGATCTGGGCCCCGTCACGTGTAGGAATTGAGTAATCCTGGAGGTCAATCAGAGGTAAAAGGGGCTTGACAGCCTCTGCTGCAACAGCTTCTCTATCTTGGTTGATGAACTTCTGTTGCTCTTTTGCGGATAACCCAGTTGGGGGCGGAGGCAATGTGGCTTGCACGGGCAACCAATCATCACTGGGGCCATCATAGCACGAAAAGTCAGCCATTTCGGGGGATAATAATGGTCTTGGCGTGATACTGCGATAGATAGTCGGCAGTGGATGTACTATGTACTGGAAATCAGGCCAGTCTTATAGAATGAAGACGCCGTCAATGCTGACTTGCAGGATTCATTCATGTCGTGTCATTAGTCTCGGCCGGCCGAGCCTATCAACATTGCTCCAAAGTCTCCTCCCCCAATAACGGCACATAAATAGTGACGCCAGGATTCCTCTTTGCCATTGGGGGCTGGGCTGACGACTGTGCACCGTTACGTGCGGATGTCTTTGTCAGCATCGGGCATCGAAGCCACGTCCGATTTGAGACGCTCGCACTCAGATCGGCCAGCGACATGGCGCTAGATGGAGCCATTTTGGCCAGAGGCAAGGCTATGCTGTCTAGCTGTACTGAAAGCCAACTGGGAAATACGGCTGCCCTCTCGCACTCGTGTCAGGCTGTGCCCTCTATATGCTTGCACGTGCAACCAATGCATGTCGGCTTACGGTGACCGACCGAGCGCCGACAGTGCCGTGATGACCCGGGCTCGGGGTCCAAATTCCTCTTATCTGCGCTCGGTCGGGGCTGCAAGACCCAGCATATCCCGGGCCGGGGCTCGCTCCACATCCCCGAGTTCTATTCCCGGATGTCTTGAGTAGGAGATCCCTTGGACAGGTGTAAAGCGAGGTACGATAAATGGCCAGCAGTGGAACGCGAGAACGGACGGCAAAAATTGCTATTTGTCATTCACTGAACATTCACTACAAATTTACCACCTTTTTTTTCCTACGAAATCCCAAGACTTTGTGTGCGCCTTAGCCACCCGGGAAAGTAGTCAACATGATCTCAACAACAACTACTGAAACTGTCAATACGACAGAAGACACTCTGCGCAAGTACGAAGAGGAGCGCAAGAAGCGTCTGCGAGCTGATGGGCTCGCACAATATGTTGACGTAGAAAAGCACGAATCCTTGCAGCACTTCGCCGAGGATCCTTGGGTTGTTAATGGCCAAATCCCCAACTCATTCCCAGCCGAAGATGGCACCGTGGCCAAGGCCGTTCTTGTCGGCACCGGCTTTGGTGCCATACTCTTTGCTGTCCGCCTGATTGAGATTGCCGGGTTCAAGCCCGAGGAGATCATTTTCGTCGACAATGCTGGAGGCTTTGGAGGCACCTGGTATTGGAACCGGTATCCCGGTCTCATGTGCGACATTGAGAGCGCTTGCTACATGCCGTTGCTAGAGGAGACTGGGTATGTCCCCAAGCACCGGTATTCGTACGGTCCCGAGCTGAGGGAGTATTCCGAAATGGTAGCCAGGAAGTGGAAGTTTGACAAGAGAGCCATCTTTGCCGCCAGAGTCAAGGATGCAACATGGGACGAGGAGACTGACCGATGGACCTGCACAGTCTCCCAGCGGGCAATCAACGGCCAACCTGAGCGCACATTCAAGCTCTACTCCGACTTCTTTGTGCTTACCGCGGGCCTTTTGACGCGCCCAAAGGTGCCCAAGGTCCTGGGTCTGAACGACTTCCAGGGCAAGTCGTTCCACACTTCTCGTTGGGACTACGACGTGACGGGTGGTTCTCCAACCGACGCCACCTTGGAAAAGCTCAAGGGCAAGAGAGTCGCCGTCCTGGGAACTGGTGCCACGGCCATCCAGGTCGTGCCCGCACTCGCCAAATGGGTCAAGAAGCTCTACGTCATTCAGCGCACACCTACAAGTGTAGACTTCCGCGACCAGAGACCGGTCAACGAGGATGAATTCCTCGCAACCATCTCGAATGAGCCTGGCTGGCAGCAGAGGCGACGTGAAAACATGACGGGTCATGTCAGCAACGTCCCCATGGACCGAGACATGGTTCAGGATGGATGGACAACATTCCCTTCATTCTCAGCTCTGGTTGGCGGACCAAATGCCACCGGCCTATCCGAAGAGACAGTCAAGTCTTACGTTGCTTCTCTGCACAAGCTGGATCTCCCTCGGTCCAACAGCGTCCGCGACCGTGTCTCTCAGGTTGTCAAGGACAAGGCTACTGCCGAAAGTCTCAAGGCCTGGTATCCTGGCTGGTGCAAGCGTCCGGGTTTCCATGATGAATATCTTGGTGCCTTCAACAACCCGAATGTTGAGCTCATCGATACTGCTGGGGTAGGAATCCAACGCATGACAAAGGCTGGCTTCGTGGCAAACGGGGCAGAGTACCCTGTTGATGTCTTCATCTTCAGCACCGGTTACCAACCATTCCGCGATGGCACTCTGGCTTCGCGGGCTGACATGACCATCACAGGTGTCAATGGCCTCACCTTCGACCAGAAATGGGGAAAATGCGTCGGCACCCTGCACGGCATCATCACGAGGGATTTCCCCAACCTCATCATGCCAGGCACTGCAGGTCAAGCCGCGGCCACTGTGAATGTCGTGCACACGCTCGACACGATTGCTACGCATATTGCAAACGTCGTGTCGGCGGCATCCAACAAATTCGATGGAAAGAAGGTCATCCTCCAGCCGACCAAGAAGGGTGAAGAGGAGTGGTCAATGAAGATCGCTCGCGACGCTAGGTACATTTCCATCATGGCCGACTGCACGCCGAGCTACAACAACAAAGAGGGAGCCATCAGGACTCTCGAGGGAACCGAGGAACAGAAGCTTCATGTAATGAGGGCGGCTAATATGGTCGGAGGTCTGTTGGCCTATGCCAACCTTCTCAAGGAGTGGAGAGATAAGGGAGATCTGGACGGCCTGGAGATTACCTACAGATAGACGGTTGCAGGGTATACACTATTGAATTATAGACAAGACAAGACACGATGTGAATATGGAACTGAAATGATGCGTTGCTAAGTGCAGTTCAATGGCGCGTCTGTGTACTCACTCAAACAAGTGAAAGTGATGCTCGGATCATCTCCGATCTTGTCTGCTTGTTCATTGACGTTGTTGTCTAGATGACGTCACGTAGTGGTGTGGCGGCGAATCATGGTTAATAGCACCCCACCCGAGTACGAGGTACGGGTAATTACTGCAAGATGATGCGGAATTATGACTATCAGAATGTAGCTTTTTGTACCTGGAAGACTTTGCAGGACCTCAATTCTGGCCTAATTCGACTGCGGATTGAGGTACCGCAATGTAGGAGCCGTTTAGCTGGAGATACGTGAGCTGGCCTGGTATCTCTCAGGGGATCTGTCAGCGAATGTACATTCCAATTGGGCTAAATGGTTAGCACTGGGAGTGGCTACTGATGTGCAAAGACATTTCGTCACCACTGTGGAGAAAGCTGCCGGAAATACTGAGCGACACTTGCCAGGTTGATGGTCCTGTCATCATCCAGCTGCTCTAGTTCGATTCGCGACCGTCATAATCAGCGCCCAGGTTATCCATGCATGAAAATTATTTCTTCGGGTCATCAATAAGAGTCTTTTCCCATCTTCATATCAACGAAATCTTCAATTAGAGCGTTAAATCCCAGATCACGATGGATTATGACATTGATGGGATAAGGCAGCTATCTGCCACTCTCGATCCAGTTCCTGGAAATGGGTCAACTCTGCGCACAAACGTGTCCTCGGGAAGAGTAACACCTCAACTCAATGAGAATATACCAAGGCTGGCTGAGGATGACCAGCATATCAAAGATCTTGGGTGGAATGAAGACAACACTCGCATTTCACTTCCTCTTGTAGAGGGTATGAGCAATGAAGATCTTTGGGTTCTGACGCGGCGGTTTAACAAGGTAAATTCTTATCCCTGTTTGGTCCCCATGTTTCTAATACCGAGTGCTAGCAAATATTCCATCTCAAAGAAACGTCAGAACCTTTGCCAGGCGGGTTGGACTTTAATGTAGCCGAAGAGGAGGAATTTTCACCACACAAATTAAGAGCAGGTATTGAGCGGTTATACAGAGGAGCGGTATGCATGTTTCAACCCCGTTTTAAATCTGGTTGCGTATGCTGAATCACCCAAAAGCTGCTTGGGCTGCTAGGATTTGTGCAGCACACCGCAAGGCTCCGGTCTTGGCGCGAGCCGCGGAGAACAGGGGTATTCTTCATCGTGAGTAAAGAACATAACACAAGGGATTATCCAAAGCTAACATTCTAGGTTTACTTTACATCTTGGTACTTTGACTTCTTGGTGCCAATGTTTTTAACGGCAATATTAGCACTGATCATATCGCCAAGGGCTCGAGCCACCATGTTTCCACCCGCACCACCCGCATTAGTTGACCACAGTACTGGGGGTTTATCGAAGCCTGCTGCTGGAGTACTCGCATCGACCGACTCTATCACTGGAGCAGCTGAGAATGTCAAAGGTGAAGCCATTGAGAATGAGTCTAGCAACTTTGTTACAGGCATCGCAGCCATAGCTACGAATACCTTGATCGAAAAAGATCCCCAGCATCGTGAAGACCAAGAGGGTGATGGTGTAGACGAGGTTTTACCCCCACCAGATGAAGTAGCTGCGGAAGTGGCAGTTGCAAAGGACAAGGCCTCTGGTATTCACAAGCCTTCTCGGGACAAAACAAAGCTGCCCATGGAGAAGATCATGTGGAGCAAAATGAGGCCTTTGATGCATGGAATAGGACTTATTTCGGACATCTGGGAGCGCTCTGCAAAGTATGTATATCCATCACAGTTTAGCATATCCACTAATGAACAGTCTTTTGTCTCCCACGCCGCCGTTTTGTCACATGGCACGATACCGGCCCGTCATTATCATTCTTCCGATCCTAATTCTATCGACAATTATTACCTGTCACACAGTTTATAGACTCGCTACCTTTGGGCTTGGTGTCGGGTTCTTCAGCAGTAATGGCTTTGCGGTGCGGGCCTACAACTGGCTAAAGTCTCAGGACCTTACGCTTGCAGGGTGAGTGGTATGGAAAAGATAAAGCTATTTTTACTAATTCCAGTATAGCACGCTGTTTAGGAGAGTTCCCACGGATGCGCAGCTGACAATTACTCTTCTGCGACTCGGAGAAGCTCAAGGCGCTCCTCTCGTCCCGCCCCACGTACCCCAAAAGAAACCAACTGAAAAACCTCAACCACTCAATGAAGACGTCCTCGACGCATCAGGCGGTGACAGTCCACTAGGTGCAACAGAAGAGGAGGTTCAGAATGCTGTCGAAAAGGATCCAGAAATGGTGCGTCGAGCCGGTGGCGACGACCAATCTGGGAAGGCATCTGGCAAGAAACATAGGTTTCTGGGCATCTTCAAAGGCAGTGCCAAAACAGCCACAAAGACAATTATCGGCGTGGACAAGATGCGAGCCAAAGCCGGCACAGAATCTGCGAAGCGGCGTGAGGGGGCCGCTTCCAGCCCGAAGGAGCCACCGATTTCTGGCCCTATAGAATTCAGGGCCAGATACAACGGAGAAAAGGGCTTTATTTATCTCACGACAGATGCCAAAGCGCCCTGCATCTGTTTCTCTAAAAAGCCGTTTGGGCACAGTTCCGATGCATTGATGCTCCGAGAAGTACATCCCGCCTGGGTCATACCAATAAAGGACATCACACAGCTGAAGAAATATTCTGGGTACGGTGCAAAGGCGAAGCTTGCTGCGGGATGGGCGCTGGACAGCAAAATTATGGATGGCCTGGAGATCATTGACAGGCGAGGCAATCCCACCGTCATCACTGCGGTGCCATATCGGGACGAGCTGTTCAATCGACTGTGTGCGATGGGAAGCCAGAAATGGGAAATATGGTGAATGCGAAATGACTTTATTCGTTACATGGTTGAGATATATTATACATACAAAAAGAAAAAAGTTCACCTTACGAAATGCCATTTTTATTTGTATTATCGAGATAATCCAAGAAGTGTAGTTATTTCGAGTACCATAATAGAGTTTAGGGTAAATCAAGCAAAACGAGACTTCGTGATAGTGTCCGATTTTCTAGACCCAAGGAGATTAAGATATACCTCACCTCCTGAAATGGCTCTCTTCAGAGAAGTGCTGGGTTAGAAATGTATTTGTTCTCACAAAATTTGGAAATCAATCGTTGGTAGAATCTCTTTGTTGCCTCAGGCATCACTATCTCATGTGGATCAAATTCTTCCTGGCGTAGTTCGTGAAATGTTTTGTGTGCACAATCGAAATGCCGCAAAAAGCCCAGGTAAGGGCCAGTCTTTCATGCTTTTTGCTATCTATACAAGACTGATTTTATTGCCATCATATTCAGACAGATGGCGCCACGGCCTCCAAGCCCGTTGGAGGCCAACAGAACAAGGATGAGTCAGTAACTCTCCCAGCCAATGTCACCATCTATACTGGAGCATACGGCGATCAACTGTTAAACGCCAAACTCTTCACGCGTTTGGAAACTACGGTTCAGGATCCGAATCTCCTTGCTGCAGCTCTGGGTTCCGATTGTGCAGCGTTTTGTGTTCCGCACCATCATGTTGCAATCATCTTTGATGATGACCAGGAAACCCACCACGAGCACTTCCGTGAAGTATGCCTAAAGCTGAAGGAAAAGGACCTGGGGCTTCAATATGGGAGCTGCGTATTCGACGCCAATTCTTCTTTGCAAGCTGGTTTCCAGCTAGACAGGTTGAATCAAAACTCTATTTGTAAGTTGCAACGAGTATGCATGTCGCATCAACAATTGCTAATGTGATTTTACAGTGGTCATTGACTTGCGAAATCAGGAGGGAGATGACGATGACAGTGATGATGAGGATGTAGATCTGGCCGCCTTTATTGCAAAGGGGGATTCTCTCTCCAATGCCGAGAAGGGCGGCGAATAGACCAAATCAACAGAACCAAATCTTATTTGATATCCCGGGTTTCTTGATTTATGTGAATTATGCAAATTCGTCCCGATGTTCCCGGCAATAAAGCCGGCCAACACGAACGAAGCTGAAGTAGTGACATGGGATCAGCAAAACACCATTTATCCGCAGGGACTCAAGGCTACAATCAAGTATGAATTTCACTATTTACTACGTCGTGGTATTTGTTTACAAATCGCGATGAGGGCCTAACTAGTGTCAAAAATCTCTTCAAATGTAGGAGTTCAGTGCCAATATCTCAGATGCTTCTGCATCTACAAATCGAGCCAGTCTTGAGCTTGATCTGGCTGCTGAGGTTCGGGTATTGCTGACGGTAGAGCAGAATCATCGATGAAAGCAACATTTGTGCTTTTGGGAATGCTCTCTCGCGTAGGGAATGGAGTGGGCGTCAGCTGGTTCGAACAGGCCTTTAATTCTTCCGGGCAAGTAAAGGCCTCTGATTTCCAGGCCATGGCTACCTCTGCGGCAACCAGCTCCGAAATACGAACACCAGGGTGAAATATGTTCCACCATAGCTAAGAGTGGTTAGTTAAACAAACTAAACCCTCAAAAGAGATCACTCACGCAGGATACCCCGTCGCTGTGAGTGCATGTGGGATTTGGCGCCCCAAACTCGGTTGGGTTCTGGTATGCCTTGGCAAATGGAACCCATGTGTCGACGATTTTATAGTTGATTCCGGGCATCTCGGCAGCGTATATTGGGATTTGTTCTTGAAGAATTTCATTGAACAAGTCTGCGGCCCAAACCAACCGATTATACCTGGTCGGCCTCAACCGATGCTGCTCTGGAGTCAGGTAGATTGCTGAAGCGTCTTAGCACCCATTTTCAAATAGCTCTGCAGGAGACCCACGAGCGACAGTCAAGAAGATAAAATTCCTCATTCCATACTTGTGCAGCAATTGGACTTGGGTCATGTAATCTTTCACCATTTTGGAATACAGATTAGGGAGGTCTGGGGTGGACCAGGTCTGCCTGATGTCGTTGAAGCCCATCCATACAGACGCTACCGAATTACTTGCTGTCCATGGGACCCAGGCCGGGCGTTGGCGGATCGTGGTGTCGAACAGCCGAACCTGTTCGATCAAATCCAGAGTTTCGGGAATGGCTTGGAAGTTGTTGATCAATCGACGATTGACGACGGCCCCGCCTCGCGCAAAGTTGTATAGCCATACAGACGAGCTATTGAACTGTGTGACCATGAAGCCGGGCCAGCTCAGCCCGCCCGTGGAGGTGCGCCCGGGGAGCGCTGGATTCCCGATTGGGTTGTCATCGCGGGGATGGGCACCGGATGGGTTCCACAGAGTCTTGGAGTACGAATCGCCGCTATTCAAGATGAGCATGTATCGATGTCTCAGCGAGGTGATACCCACAAGGAAAACATATAAACCCTGTCCGATCCCGAAGCGACAGCTGTTGATAGAACGGCTAGCGCCGCGGTGATGGCGTGAATCCTCATGGTCGTCTTGTTTGGTTGAGAACTCGGTGCTTATGGTACTCGCTGAACTGGGGATGCATCACCCAAGGTCAGGGGTGTGTGTCAATGCGCTTCACGTGTCTCGTATTTGTAGTGGGGCTGCTGAGCCGCCATGGGTCTCGCCTCAATTGATCAAAGGAACCTGTGATCACTAGATCAAACATCTCAGGTGTAGATATACATCTATTGGTGGCCTTGTCCGACAGGCTAGACCTACAGCATGTGCTTGGCCAGGCCTAGATCTAGATGGTCCCGAACGGCCCAAATCACTGTCGCTTTGAGAAATGGCGCATTTGTGGGGTTGTGAGTTTGAACCTGATCCGGGAACGCCGTTAGTGGCTGAGCCAGAGCCACCATTTCATATCTGGAGGACCCAGTAAAACAAGTCTGAAAAAATGGTCAATCGAAACACAACACCTATGATCTTTAGCAAGCGGTCAATGGCGAAACAAACGGGGATATCTGAAATGGAATCTGCAGTCATGTTGCGCGATAACAGACTGACAACATGCTCATCAGATCCGACTCACAGATGACGCGGAATGAAACAACTTTCATGTCTGTTAAAAGCCCCCCAGCTTTGCCATCACCAAAATTTCGTGGAGGTCCAGAAGCGGCGAAAAGAGACCGCCTCCTTCCAACGTAGAAATATGAAGGCATAGTGCATCCAAGGCATCATTTTCGCTCAGTCATTACATCAAAATTGGTGGGGGTTTTCTCGAAAATGGAGAAGAAGGGAAGCATCACTCCTGGTGAGATAAAAGATAGACATATATTTAGCAAGGTGTTGTAAACATATAGCACAAAATCAAAACATATCAACAGTCCGTCCCCAGAGTCTCCTCCTCATTAGAATCATCAAGTCATCCCGCAACCAACGAAAGTCCGGAATGAGACCTTAGGCCATGCTATGGATAGGCACCCGAGTCTCAATTTGGAGTGTCAGTCTTCAAATAAGTGGGTTCTCGCAAACGATTCCTCAGATGCCAAGCCTCAATACAAGGCACCTCATCTTCATAACTCCGCTGATGGCACTCTCCAAGGCGCCATGGCAACCGCAACTTCGCAGCGCACTTCACTCGCTACTCAATGCCCATTACCCTGCACCGCATAATGACCACCATTGTAACTCATGGGTGCGTCCCGGTCAGTAGCCGAATCCGCCGCCGAAACTGGATCATAAGGCCTAGATTCAAAACTGACTGTCTCAGCATCTCTAGATTTTGTGCGTTTCTTGAAAATTTCCGAGGGATGTGGAAGGTGCGTAAGTACAAGTACGACAGCAAAGGTCAATGCGACAGTAGGCAAAGGCCACGGCGTTACGTAGTACACGTTCATGGCATCAACGCTCTTGGAGACAAGAGACACAAGGCCAAGACCAAGACCCATAAGCAAAACAGTCGATGTGCGAAAGATGTTGAAGAAAGACCACTGTTTGTGTTTGGAGGCGAGGTGCATCAGCATCAACAGACCCAGAACCAAGCCACCGCAGATAAAAACGTAGGCGAATATGAGGGCCATTCGCTTTGTGGTTGCCGTGTAGAAATCTGCCATTACCTGAGTCGAGGCTGAACTTTTGTCTTTCGAATCCACAGATAGTTTGAATGCGTCGCTGATCGAATTGAAAACGGTCAAAAACACTGTTGAATACTCCATATCAAATTTTTGATACATTTCACTAGTGTCTTCAATGGGAAGAGTATTGTTGCCCCAGAAGTCGTTGGGCCAGAAGCTATTGGGAATCTCCAGCATATCCGTAAAGGTTTCATTGAGTTCTTTTCCTCGGCTGGAGCCATAGTGCTTCAATATCGACTGAGCGGTGCCGTTCAGGCGCGTTACGATCTCAGATGTTCTATTCGTTTGCAAAGCATCTGCCAGAGTGGTAATAAGTTCATTCTGGCTCTCAGTCACGGATTCTAATGCGTGCCACCATAGGATGCATTGGCCGCTACCTTCAGCCAGTAAAACAAGAGCAAGGTGCAGAGGCAGGTGGGTGATGGACCAAATGGCTTGTCTCGCAGCGTTGACATGAAGATGGTGGTCCATCCAATCAAAGTACAGCTGGAATCCAATGTAGATCAGGGCTCCAGCGCAGGCAATCAAGCCACATAGTGCGGCAGCTTCAGAAGATTGTCAGCAGATGGGTCTTGCAAACTATGAGAATACGGTATTTACTTACACCATTGGTACGACTGATCCTTGACCCATGTATAGTTCGCGATTGCGTTGAGGTTCTTCGAAAGAATGATGACGCCTATTATTTTAGGGTAACATTAGTGTGAGATTCACTTGCAAATAATTGATATCTCATCCATACCTTCTCCGATGATAATCAGAGTGAGCAGATTCATTCGCTCACTGAAATGCGTGCCCTTGAAGCTAAGGGTTTGCGAAAATGTCGCGTGAACGAGAAGCACAAGGAGCTCTCCTGCCCCAACAACATACCAAATTATGGACACGTTGGGACGAGGGTAGAAATAGCTAACAAGATATATGATAGCAGGAATGACGTGTAAAGCAATGGCAAAAGAAAGAGGCTTCTTGGCTCGGTGATAGTTTCGAGCGTGAAACAGAACTAGACCATACTGCAAAGAAAGAATAATTCTAGAGATCGCCAGACATAGTGCTGTTGGAATTAGAAAGGTGGATTTCTTTTTTCACTGGAGTGTCGAAGTGGTTTGCTTACCCATAGTCTTGAAAATCGGGTCAAGCAGCTTGGTTTGGTCAAAGGAAACGCCGACGACGGCGAATCCCATCATCACGCCCAGATGACCGGCAACAGCCATGCGTTCGAGTATACTGTCTTGTCCGAATCGAGCATCGAAAATGGTGGTGACGAACCATGTGATCCAAAGCAGACTAGTGGTAAAGAGAGGTTGTTAGTTAAGGGCTGGATTATGATAATGTTATCCGCCGGCATGTGGGTATCAGGGATCGACTCACATGAAATAACACATAAAAGAAACCAAGTTGTCTCTGTTTATGATCGGGTGGACATTGGCGAACACGTTGAGATTGGCTACGAACCACAGGTCGTAGAATAGCTGCGAGAAATGTCGTGAGAAGATGTACCTCGGCCTGGGTTAAGCATACGACATACCTCTGTCGTAGATGCAGACTCTCTCTACACAGGGTTTAGAGTTAGCAAGTGACTCTCAAACAGCAGTTTCACGCAAAACAGCAAGAGTGCATACCTTGCGAAATTCTACCGGTGCCTCTTCGCCGGGAGCAACAAGAATTGGCTCTTGTCGTTCCTCGCTTGTATTCTTCATTAGCTTTTCGCCCTCATCATGACTGACTTGCTGCAGAGGGTTGCTGCTGAGGGTGAGTCTGGAGGTGGTGAAGCTGTAGGTCGTTCGGGATGGCCTGAGAGAATGACCAGCCGGAGAAGCGGGTCCCATTTCGTTAGGGCTGGAGTGCGTCATGGTTGGAGACTGCCCGTATTTGATGTGTATGTTTGCGCGTGTAAAACGAATGTCTTTGCATACCGAGAGGTATCACAAACGACGCCAAGAGGATGGTACATGGCATAATATACCCCAAGGCTCGGAGAGTTGCGTTTCCCATAGCTTTTGTGAATGCATGCTCTGCCACAACCCACCACGCCACCACCACGGGGCTGAATGCAGGCTAACCAACGCTGCCGTGTCAGTAATTGGGCTTTGGGCTTGACGTGGTTCTAGGGCAGCCCAATTAACGGGACTTGGCTGACTACAACAGGCCGAGACGAGAGTGATGACTCTCGGAAGCGAATCCTTCACAGCGACTGAAGTGCCGAAGCACAATTTTGTGGCGGCTGTTGATGCTGACAACCTTATCTAGCTGTCGGCATGATTTTCCAACTTTGGCCATGGTCTGACGCTTTGATGGATCTTCGGTTCTCGACGACCCGCGTACAGTGCAGATGTGCGTGTATGCGTGTGGAGTGGATCCGCGCTTGACCTGCAATGCGAAAATAAGGCCCTCGGCACTGCCACTTCAGCCCTTTAACCGTCGACGAACAGCTCATGGCGTCATGAGCCGACTCTAGAGGCTTGGCCAACATGACAATTACGAATGCGACGGGTTCTCGTACATCGTAGCGAATAACCCATTTGGAGCTGACGTTGGTCGGCGCTGTCCGCTCGGCCAAATGGACATGTTTTCCCCCAGACCCATTTCTCAAATTCCTGGGGCACGCCATGTTCCCGTGTTGCTGGCCGCAATGCTGCTGACTGCGTTTCCGTACGCGGGGCTTCCATGTCTAAATATGGCGGTGCTGAAACGAGTGGCCAACCACAACAAAAGATCCTCCTTCTCGCGTGTCCCTCTTCCGCGGACCAATGCCCACAGCGCAGCGCCAAGTGTTGCTTGTTGGGGTTGCATGCAGGCACAGGTACATGCGCCAGCCAAGCGATTGGCCTTCCGTCCCATAGTTTAAGGTAGCCCATGCCTGGTCCGCAGCGCAGTGCAGGGGAGCTTGAGCAAATGGCCCAATTTCCTGGTTGTGAGAGGCAGATCCCGCGTAAGGCTTTTTTCTTTCAGCGCGCCAAGTATTCCCTGTTCCGCGTAACAAGATTCGTGCATGAGTGGGTAGCAGGCTGAAAGGGTTGGTCAGAGTGGTATTACTGTGGCTTGTCTACTGGCGATAGTGACATTCTGGACGTCTTGCCAAAAATAAGTAAGAATTTGACTGGTTAAACGATGAAAAAAAAATAGTTTAGCGTCATATAGACGTACACAAGGTCTTGAAACCTAATCACGCAATGGTATCGACATTGGCATTCGCGCGTCCTCTCGTCTGCAATTAACCGTTGTCGAATCCACCCGAGTTCGTCTCACGTGGCCAATGCTCAGGAGTCCTCCAGATTTGAGAGATCTAACGTGTCACTCGGTTACGCCGTCTGACGGCCCCTTGATACCCGCCAAACATAGATTTAAAGTCCAAGCTTCTTTTCTCGTACGATATTCACGGGTAAAATGCTTGTGATGAATGCGACGCTGATCCGGGGGTGTCTTTTGTCATATAAAACGGGCTTATCCTGCCCAGTCGTGGGAAATTCCGACCACTTGTCTGGACTCATATCTGCTGTATTAAATGTATCCCTAAGCATATCTAGAAGAAGTATCTTAAAGCATCCTTCTCTCACGGTAAGCCATCTCATACTCGAGACTATATCGTGCTGTCATTCAATTTGCAACACCGGATACTTCTCCAGTTTCTCTTTGCCACCCGTTGACCGCTAGTCGTGCCTAGGGGCACGCGATGGCTCTGATATAATACTGCTCTCTATACAATCCCAATTTCTGACTTTCCTCTGGATGTGCCAAGCCTGCAATTTTGTGCCCGTGGGTTTGACTCATCAATTAGCAGGAGCTTGAAAATGGTACCTAGAATCTCACCAAATCTGCATACTCACAGAAGTTCCCACGATGCTTATGTGGACCCGGAAAGGAATTGTAGGCTTAGCACACTCAAAGTGATAATTTCTTTTTCTTGTGGCTAATGTGAAGTGCTTGATCGACTCAAACGGTGTATTTTTCACTTAACATCATAAGACAACGTTTTAATAACTTTGCAAACCCACTGCACGTCGTAACACTTTTTTTTGCTGGCAATAGTGTAGAGACGTGGCTTTTTGACGGCTGTCAAGAACATGTCCTGCCTGTCGCAGCTTTGATCAGCAGTGACACGTGAGCCTTGGAACGTATGATTCAATCAGGCACCAAGTTAAAACGACGTCAGAACAACCCGAAAGCTAAGGGAAGTCCCAGAATCCAAGAAATAACCGAGTTTTCTTGCAGCCTAATCTTGAGACTCGTCTCTCGAAACAAGTCTCCCATAGGCTGCATTTAACATAATACTGGGTTGGCACGCATCATCACTCGATGCATCATCCCACCGACAGTCAGGCCACTATGATCATTTTCATATTTAACAATGTAGAATACTTGAAAGATATGGGCTTTTTTAAATTCCATAGAAAGGTTGAATGAGATTTGCAACGCCCTAATTTGGCAGCATGAAAGTCTTCATTGTCTTTGCTCACCCTGAGCCAAAGTCTCTAAATGGCGCTCTCCTCCAAGTCGCGGTTGATGAACTAGAAGCCCAGGGCCACGAGGTTCAGGTTTCAGACCTCTACGCCATGAAATGGAAATGCCAGGTGGATCGCGCAGACTTCCCCCAACTTGCGACCGATGACCGTCTCAGGGTGCCACTAGCCTCAGCGATGGCAACAATATCGAATGCGCTCACAGACGATGTGAAACACGAGCAAGAAAAGCTGCTGTGGGCAGACGTGGTCATTTTTCAATTCCCGCTGTGGTGGTACACCATGCCTGCGATTCTGAAGGGCTGGGTCGACAGAGTGTATTCCTTGGGCTTCGGATACGGCATCGGAGAATACAACAGCCAGCGGTGGGGCGACCGATACGGGGAAGGGATGCTGTCGGGCAAGCGGGCCATGTTGGTTGTGACGGCCGGGAGTTGGAGAGAGCACTTCTCTGCCCGAGGAATCTGCGGACCTATCGACGATGTGCTTTTCCCCATTACACACGGAATGCTCTACTACATTGGTCTCGAGGTTCTGCCGTCGTTTGTCGTTTACCGGTCCGATCGATCCGACGATGCGAGCTTCGCAGTAGCGGCCGACGAGCTGCGCCAAAGACTACGAACCCTTTCAGTCACGAATCCGATTGCGTATCGTCCACAGAACGGGGGAGACTACGATTTACCAAGCTTGACTCTGAAGCCAGGCCTGGAGGACGACTCTGTGCAGGGGTTCTCATTGCACACTCGCAGCGTTGATATTGTGGAGTCTGTAGAAGGGCACGATGCATAGTGATAATGTGCTCAGTAGATTCATTATTGCTGGTTTTCATGGTATAATGCATAATTTGCGGAGAGCGATACCTACCACCATTTGTATTTATAGATGTGATCCGACTAGAGCTCGCCTCTCAATCGTGTCAATTTTTGATGAAGTCTTCATCCTGCTCAGGCCAAGGCCAACACCGAAGCCAGCGCCAAAGCTGACCACATGGAGGCTCCTTAAGCAGCCTGAATGTTAGAAAGAGTAATAAAAATGAGGGGACATCATATTTGTTTCCACAGAATCCGCATAGAGACTTATGCGCGTCTCCATAAAGTTCATTCTCTAGGGGTAGCGGGGTGCCGCCTCTCCGCTAAACGCCGGAAAGGAACTAGGTCAGTTCAGTGGTGCGGAGATAGCGGCCGAGAGGTCGATCACAAGCAGGCCGCGAATGGTGGGGCTACCGGCCGAGAAATGCAGACATGGCCATTCTCGCCCACCACAGACGACTATTTAATAAGAAGAATCTCATTTCAATCCTATCACTTTTACCATTCTCATTACATCCTCATCATCAAGTCCAATTACCATAATTCTTCCGATCGCCATTGACCCATCACGCCCATCATGGCCTCCCCCAAAGTCATACTCATCACCGGCGCCAACACGGGCATCGGGTATCAAGTTGTCCGCGCCCTCGCTTCATCCTCGTTGCCTTACACAATCCTCCTCGGTGGGCGCTCTCCGTCTAAAGCTGAGGCTGCTGCTCAGTCCTTGAGGGACGAGCTGCCTTCCACCCAGAGCACCGTCACGCCCATTCAAATCGACATCGAGGACGATGCCTCCATTTCTGCCGCCTTTGAGACTGTCAAGTCCAAGTATGGCCGGCTGGATGCTCTGGTCAACAATGCCGGGGCCCAGTTTGATCAGCAGCTCTCGGCTGGTAACATGACAATGCGTGAAGTTTGGGATGCCTCGTGGCGCGTAAACACCACGAGCACGTACGTCATGACACACACCTTTGTTCCCCTTCTTTTGAAGTCATCAGACCCCCGAATTCTGTTTGTGACGAGTGGAACATCAACTCTGGCTGGAAGCGAGGATCGTAATATGCCAACGAACAAGATTCCTGGAGCTGGCTGGCCAAAAGAAGGCCTTGGAGCCGTCGCAAGCATCCCGGCATACCGGAGCAGCAAGACGGGCATGAATATGATGATGAGGGAGTGGCATCGCTTCCTGCAAGAGGATGGGGTCAAGGTATGGTGCATTAGCCCTGGGTACTTGGCCACGGGCCTGGGCGGAAATCAGGAGAAAAACAAGCAACTGGGTGCCGGAGACCCATCTCTTGGAGGCACTTTTATTCGCTCTGTTTTGGAGGGTGAAAGGGATGAGGATGTAGGAAAGGTTGTCTCCCAAGCCGGAGTACAACCTTGGTAAGCGTCTAGTCGGTCGAGGGTGGAAAAAGGTCTTTATTAACTATGTAGCTTAATACATCTACCATATCACTGGCTTGTATGAGGCTGGTATATCTTCTATCAGTCAGCATTTTATTCATCACCATTTACAAGTGAATTTGTTGCCTTACCGGCGCTTTAGGGGGGGCCTCAACCCAAGCTGCCATCTGGTATTGTTGGTTGTGAGATAGGGTCAAGCCAAGGTCGTACTTCTGCGGGTTGCTGTAGCTAAAAAGAAAGCTCATGGGATATCCGGGATCATATGGAGATGCTTCGTGGATCTTGTTGATATCTTCTTTGGTCAATTCAATCCGCAGTGCCTCGGGCATAGCCTGGACATGAGCAACTGTGTTGACCCCGACAATGGGAAATACGTAGGGAGATTGGTGAAGGAGATATGCAAGAGCCTGTAGTTTCTTAGCGATTGGGTTTCAAACAAGCCACTATACTCACAATCGCTTGTAGCGTCGTATTCTTCTCATTCGCCAGTTTTTCCAATGCGTCACACACAGCGATGTCTGGCTTTACTCCGTGTCCCTTGCGGGCTTCGGGATCTTTTGCCGCCTGCTCCCTCTGCTCGGCTGTCAGAAGCTGGCCTCCTCCCAATGCAGCCCAGGCAACAATGGCCATGCCCTGATCCTCGCACATCGGGATGATCTCGCCTTCCATATCACGGTATGCGGCATTCCAGTGGCCCTGGTAGATTGAGAATGGGGTCAAGCCATTGGCTCGGGCGTCTTAAACGAGTTAGAGAACCAGAATCAAGACTCGTCCTGAATTACTCACATGCGTTTGCCTTGACAACGACCCACGCGGGTGTATTCGAAACGCCGAGGTACAAAACCTCCTTTGCCATGACGTGTGAATGCAGTCCCCGCATGACTTCCTCGACCGATGTGCCAAAGTCCCACCAATGGACATAGAGAATATCGATATAGTCGGTCTTAAGCTTCTTCAGGCTTTCTCGCACAGAAACGTGCATACTCTTCACGGAGTTTCCGGTAAAGTTGCTCTGCAGAGGCTCGTTCTTCTGGTTGTAAGCTCGAAAGCCGGCTGTGTACTTTGTTGCAATGACCATTTGGTCTCGAACGCCTCGCGACTCTAGCCAGTCCCCAATCAACCTTTCCGAGTCCTCAGAGTTGTACACGTTTGCTGTGTCGATGAAATTCCCTCCCAGGTCAAAGTATGCGTCTAGAAGTTTGTTTGGGTCGTCATTTTTACCGAAGACTGAGCTCCACGAGCTTCCAATACTGATGCCTCCAAGGCACAAGGGTGACACCTTTACTGCAGCATTAGGTGATAGGACTCGATGATAACCAAGTAAGGTCTTGGGCTTGGGTGGGGGTTGAAACATGGACATTTTGACTTGTTGGATTATAGATGAGTGGAAATACAGTAGCAGGCAGAGTTTGTTCGTTATAGCAGCAGACTGGACAACTGGGTTTCTAAAGCTTTATAGCACGATTCGCTCTCAGTCTATATGCAACTTGCTGACAAGAGTCCAAAGCAATACCCGGCTTGAGCCGACGATGATTTGCATTAGTTGGATCATTGCGGTGAATAAACCCCAGAATAATGACCCCGCGTTCTGTCCCGTCCTCTAGTATGCAACTTGCTTACACTGTGGGGCCAGAAACCAAGTTTGCGCCTGCCTCGAACCCACAGAACGGCCAGTGCCTCGATGTCATCCGCTTAGCACCTCTTGGCTTTTATTTTTACTAGGCATGGGTTAGTTAGCTCCCGTCCATGGGTGGAATCTAACGTCTGTATATCAATGTATCAATCTGGCCTCACTCTACGTCAAAGTATAATGCGCTTTTCACCTCTTCTCTCCCGCCAGTAGTTTGTCGCCTCCAGCATTTCCTCACACCCTTCCAGTAGCCAGGCCCATTTCCGGATCAGCGTGGGCCCAACCTCCCACCCTCGTGGATCCGAAGGTTCACCCCATACTATTAGAAACGCATCGTCTGACCCGCTGCAATCGCTAATCTCAACAGAATCCATGCAAATCTCATCTTCCAAGTCTTCTGACATCTCAATGGCCGATAAAACGTTGTCTCGAAATCTTGGAAGCGGGAAGAGGTCAATCCATGGGTGGTGCGATACCCTCATTTGCAATTGCGTTGGCAAGAGAGCCTCCGGGTATTGGCCATGTGTTGAGACCAAATGCCCGACCCGCATCGGGCCTAACCCCGGTCCTTCCTGGCAGAAGGGAGATATGGCGTCGCAAGTTAGCCATTCTTCAGAGACGTTTAGTTTGGCAGCATTCCGACACATGGCGTAGAACAGGTTGAGCCCAAGTAGAGCGGGCAGCTGTCTTAACCGAAGCACTCCATTCGAGTATTCGGTATAGGCTTGATTCGCAAAGCTCTGGTACAAAAGTCGTCTGGCTTTATTATTTTTAGCGCACGCAAATGCCAGATCCGGATTATTAACGATATCCGCGACATATCCGCTGTCCAGCCGGACCAATGGGGCTGGTTCCGCGACTACAAGTTCACAGTCGATCGTTGTGGCGGGATGCCTCTCCGCACTCGATTTTCCTCCAGAGGCCTTCTGCGGGCAAGTCTCTGCTTTTCTTCGCCCTAGAAATAATTAGAAACGGATTTCTTTCTAGGGGGGACTTCCCCCGCATATCTATGGCAGCATGAACTTACGGCGGGCACGCTGATTTAGACGGTTTTGAAGTTTCCTCCGCTGGCTTGTACTTGTGACGCCAGTCCAGTCCTCGTGTTGGCTGCGAGCCTCCGAGCGTTGAGGCATTTGGTATACCTCGATAAGGCGTCCATGATCATCCAAAGGGTCCATTTTTGCGCGTGTAAATCCCACGAGGCTCGCTCCTTTCTGACGGGGCGAGTTTTGGTTGTGGGAGAATAGCTACAAGGCGTCGCTATTTATCATGCAACCTGCTGACCTGATCTAGGCCGTTGCGGGCTTGATGGGGCAATCTGGGTTTTGGAATTGGAGGTACACTAGCACAAACAGATGGTACAGAGATATATGCTATGTCGAGCCTAGCTCAAGTGTACCTGTTCATAGTGTGAAAGTACAGTCAAAGCGACGGCATTGCCCCACCTTGTCAGCAGGTTGCATTAGCGTCCCTGACTCGTCTTGGCTAGATCTAATTGGATGTGACATCACCAAGAATCAGTCGGTGGGCAGTGTAACAGCAAGTGTTGACGACGACATCATGTGACCGCTTAATTACAAGACCAGGAGAACATAATTTTAGGAGTGAGCCAAATCAATAAACGCAATTCTCATTTTGTTACTCCAGAATAACTTCACGCACGGTCTGTCCATCCGCCTCTCAGCCCCTCGAAGTACTCCACAGCACACAAGCCTTGTCCATGTCCGCAAGCTGTCTTTCATCTGAATAGTTGGCTTTCGGTCGCACCGTTCGAAAACAAGGTTTGCTTTCATTTATCTGCATTGTCCTCTACAGATCTAGCCTAGAGAGGAAAGGGACCCTTCCAATGTTGGCTTCTAGAAACACTCGGAATCCAATTCGGCTTAGCGAGATCGCTTGCAACACGACTAAGGTCAGAATCCCGGAAGGCTAGCCGTTTTCGGCTCCGTACTCAGGGCAAGTCTTCGTCGACACGCCTGGCTGCGGTCGCTGAAACTACAGCTAGCTAGTATTTCCAATGCACGCCTTATCATCATGGCGTGGAAGGCCCGAATAACTCCGCCAGTATCGTCCATAGTAAACCAAAAATAAAGTTAAAACAATACGATTAATAAGTCTAGTTAAACTGTCAAAGTGATTTTCAACTTCAAAATATCCACCTTCTCGGAGCTAAGAGCTGTACCTCCGTAGTAGAGTGCACCGTACCCGGGGTTTAGCTGGGTGATCCAAAGGGATAGGATCCCGCACATTTTAGTTATAAAGCATTCATGTCGCGACGATGTAGTTATGAGGGCACCCATCGTATCATTCACGCTTACCATCATCCACTTCCATCATCATGTCTCGCGTACTCGTCACAGGTAGCGCCACATCACCCAGCAGGATGCAAGATTACTGACAACACTACGCAGGTGGCTCTGGGTTCATCGGCTCGCATGTCATCCAAGTTCTGCTTCGCCACGGCCATTCTGTAGTCGCAACAGTGCGCTCTGAGGAAAAGGGCCTGGGTATTCGCAAGTCTCATCAGAACGCCCCCCAAGGCCAGCTTAGTTATGTCGTTATTCCAGACATCTCTGAGCCAAAGTCTTTTCAGAACCTTGGTTCTTATGGTCTAGATGCAGTCATTCATCTTGCCAGCCCGGTAAGCCGAAAATCTTGGAAGAAATAGCCGCCCCTGAGAACAATGCTGATTCAATCAAAGTTCCATTATAATGTGATCGATCCCGTCAAAGATCTGGTTGATCCCGCCGTCCTCGGAACAACTGGAGTGCTCCAGGCCGTCATGGACTATTGTCCAACGGTCAAGCGCGTCGTGATAACGTCTTCGTTTGCAGCAATTCTCAACCCTTCCCTGGCACAGACTGGGGCGACAAAGGTTTATTCCGAAGCTGATTGGAGCCCGTTAACCTTGAAAGATGCAATTGATAACGGGGTATTTGCTTACGTCGTGTCTAAGAAACTGGCCGAGAAGGCAGCGTGGGACTTTGTCCAAGACAAAAACCCGCAATTCTCGCTCACCGCCATCAACCCCCCAATGGTGTACGGCCCACTGAGACAAGCGCCATCATCCCTTGAGAATGTCAATACCTCAAGCAAGCTCTTTGCGGACTTGTTGCTCGGGAAAAATCGAGAAGGGATGCCGCCTACTGGGCTACCTCTTTATGCCGATGTCCGCGATGTGGCATTGGCTCATGTTAGAGCCATGGAACGTGATGAAGCCGGTGGCAAGCGATTCTTGGTCACTGCTGGTCACTACAGCAACCAAGATATCGCAAACTTGGTGCATGAACATTTCCCGGAGCTACACGATAAGCTACCTAGCAAAAGTAACATTGGCGGGGAGCCAAATCCAAGCCTGGAGTCATTTGGGTTCGATGTTTCAAGGGCAACAACAATTCTGGGCATGGAGTGGACACCATTTAAGGATACTGTCTTGGACACTGTCAAAAGTTTATTATCCGTGGAATAGGATAATAATTGACAACGGGGGTGTACTCTGATTGATATCATAGATATCTTATCCCCTCGTTTAGTTCTTATAGCCGGCTCACATCCACCTTTGCTGGAGCAGTAGGAGGATCCGTTTTGTGGTGATAGTCAGTCATGCTACAATGTTAGATTAATATGGTCATTTGATTTGTCCAACAAGCTACCAAAGTCTCAATCGGCTTAGACCCATCCCCAGCCCAAGTTACTTATCATGCTCCAATGACCGGTGCACAAATTTGAGAAGGGTCTGCAGTGCTCGGATCCAAGTGTGCAGTTAATGTGGTATTATAAGTTGAGCCCCAAACCGCACAAAGTCTAGCCCAGATGGACGCTTTTACCAGATATCCGCTTGCTAACCCAAGGAATAAAAAACACAAATTATATTAAACAAGGATAATTTTCACCCCCGTTCCTTAAGCTTACTCAGTGATTTCGGTCAAATCAGTCATCTCAGGCGAAGGAGGGGAGAAAGGCTCCACAAAGCGTGTTACCGCTGTTTTACTCGTGAGATGGGCTCCAATGACTGTGAACGTAGTCTTTATACGTGACTTCATGAGATTCTGGGACCACGTGATGAGACTTGTGAGAGACTTCTGCACTCTGTCCGTCGGTGCAAACATACTCAAGCTTCTCTGAAGATTGGATCAGTTTATTATTCCGAGGGATCAATCCCTTTTCACTTAAGCAAGCTTCAAAATGCAGTTGCATCGCTTTGGAGTCTTGTACCGTCTGCTTGAGATTACCAATGTGCGATAACAGATTTTCATATAGCTTTGACGCCATGCTGACATTCGGGTTCGGTTTATGATCCTCGCCAGGCAGAGCATTCTGCAGAATCGCGATGAGTTCTGGACGAATCTTCTCCTGGAAAACAGAGAGCCAAATATCGGGCATGTTCCGCTGTGTGGCAAGAACTACATCCCTTGGGATCCAAATGTGAGTTACTCTCGACGGCACCGCAAGCCAAGTTTGACAACTCGTCACTCACAATGTCAATCTTTGCAAGAGAGAATCAAGGACCCGAATGTGCGAAGTTAATATTGCTTCTCAGGGCCAGGGCTTGTTTTGAAATGAAGAAATGCCACTTCAACTTCCTGAAGATGTGCCTCTGATGGCCCTTCCTTGCTCCTGCACCCAGGCTGGGCTCATACTTGAGTAACGTCTTGAGAAAATCATCCACTGGACCTTTTATGGATTCTACCTGCTCCTTGATACTTTTCCCATACTCCGGATATGCTTTCCATGGTGTCAAAACCTGTAGAGGCTCCAACGTCCGAGTCAGCTCTTCAGAAAGCAGACATCCTCGCGATACTCTTTAGCAGCCCCGCAGGAACTGTCGGGCGCTTCATAGACGTGATAAATCAAGGTCACAGCTGCGGCTATGTCACCAGCTGACCAGCCCAATGACATGCTGCGCACCAGTCGAGCGATTTGCAACGAGGCCGCTGTTTAGTAAAAATATTACGTCAGGATATCATGGACTGCACCGTGTCTTGTGCTGGGTATCAGAGGACCGGGGATACTGCAGGCTGGTTAGTGTGTGGGTCGACAAGTCAATCTGACGATGTCGAGGGATCGGGCTGAGGCTGACACAACCGAAAAGCTGAGGTCAGCCACGTGTCACGAATCAGAACTGCAGCTGCCAGGTCACCAATTAGAATGACGGTCTCGATAGTGACACTGGTTATGGACGCAATCCTGTCTTATACCCGGGAAACCGCGAGGCACAAAATGACGGTTGTATAATCCTCAGTCTCAACATTACGGCAAACTTTCGCACCAAGGCGTCAGAAATAGGATAGCAAATGTGTGCAACAAAATGCACAGTGTTGCATCTGAATATACAGTCCCTCTTGGCCATTTTCCATATCACACTGCATTCAAATAGCAGTAAACGACTTAGTAATCCATATACAAGGGTCTCCGAAAACTCCTAGGAGCCAAAGGATTAGATCCACTCCAACGTCACAATTGTCGTCACTTCCCGTCCCAAATCCAACCAAATGTCCGATCTTGAACTTAAATCCGACATTACCTTTAATTCCGTCATCCTTAACATTTCCTATGCTCCAAACTTACCAAGGGGTAGCAAATAAATTTAAATACATCTTCCATCACGTCGCTGGGGTTGGATATTGATATACAAGTTCTTCAAGCCACAACTGTCAATCACTCCATCTGCAATTGCTTAACACTTACCCCACCTAAAATGACTGCCACTTTCACAATTCTCTACCCGAACGAGCCCGACGCTCAATACAATATCGAGTATTACGAAAAGGTCCACATGCCATTACTTCAATCAACATGGAGCTCATACGGCATGAAAAGCTGGTCGATAACCCGTTTCTCGCCAGGCCCTGACGGAAAGTCGCCGTTATATACGTTCTCTGCATCTGTGATTTGGGAAAGTCCTGAGAGCATTGAAGCTGCATTTGCTGGACCCGAGCTTGCGGGGTTGATGAAAGATGTGCCAAACTATAGCAATAAAGCCCCGATATTTTTGTTCGGGAATACCGGTTCTCAGAACTGATGTTGAATGGCAACAATGGAAATAGGAATGATTCACAGCGAGAAAATGTGACAGATTTTCTTGTAGATTGATTTGGCCGGGTTACTCGCCTGGATCAATAAATTATTACATCGTCCAATAAAAATCATCGTAGTTCACTATAAAATATTCAGTTCCTATTCCTGCAAGCAGACTGGAGACAGAGATGAGGATCCAGTGGATTAGAACAATTCTTGGGTGAGTCAAAAATGGAAAAGGCTTCTGTCGGGAAGAGGAATGAATACTTCGCCTAGTTCAAATCTTGGTGGAGTGCCGTATAAACTCGAAAATTTGACAAGCGCTGTGGATTCTGTTGCTTTTTATGGCTCTCGTTCGGCCTTGGCTCATTGGTTATCTGCAGGGCTCCCGCGTGTGGAGTGGATTCGGCATCCATCGCGGTTATCAATTTTTCAAGTTTATACGACAAGAGTGGAGTTGAAAAGCACATTTTAAGAACAACGCTTTTCAGAGGTTCTACGGTCTGATCTCCCTTAGAAAAAACATCACTGTGCAAAACTGAACTGAGGTAACACATAATGTATATAAAGAAATTCTTTATCTATATTTTGTCCTTTTCCCCTGTCATTTCGATCCCCATTGCCTTCAAACAATGCTAGAAATGCGATGGGTTGAGTCTGGTGCAGGGTAGGAAGCCTTGGAAGCGCGACGGAGCTCATCTCACCATGACGCATTACTAATAAGGATTCTAGATATTGGCCTCGCCGCCAGATCGGCATGTTCCGTAACCCTAATGACTTTTAAAATGGATTTTGTTCCCCCTGAAGAGGGACTGTAGATAGACAGTCACCTCGTGATGGGTCAGACAAGCATCACGTCACTGGCCCCAAACTGTGCTCCACCACCAACCCTAGCTCTGGCCCTGGGTTGTGTTCCAGGGTCAAAGGTGCACTTGAGCCGGGAATGCAGATAATCCGGGGCACTGGGGACATTTTCATTAACGAGATAGAAGAAAAGAAGGATCGGCAGGAGCCAAAAAGTCGCCTCTTTGATTTGATCGACGTCAAAATTTTGGGTCTGTGCCCGCGAGGTGATTTGCACTGCGAGTTTTGGCCACAACTCGGCGAATATTTATCTATTCGTGGAAGTCTTGGCATCGAAAGGTTGGACAAAACGAGGCGATGGCATAGCCGCCGTTTTCAGGGTCAAGCAACAGGACTCATCAGGGGTTAGGCATCAAAGCAAAACAAACATCCACGCGCGGATCCTTATCGATCCGCGCTTCACGATCCAATCCAGTTAGTCGTTGGATGGTTCGTATAAGAATAACTGGAGATCCTGGCCAATTGGAGCTGGGAAACCTTATGCATGCTAAGCCACCTTTTCTGACGTCGCCCAACTCTCGCACGTTCCGAACCCGCGTCCCGAGCATCCCGTAGTTCCAGAGCCAAGCATTTTTTTACGATGTTGATGGGGCCCGACGGGTTTGAGGAAAGAATTGTAGAGTAGCAAGCCAGTGATTTTTTTTTCTTTGTCGGGGCAGTTCAGTGTGAGCAGTTGTCTGTGCTCAGTGCTAGATGATGCATGTCTTGTAGGTATTATTAATAGCAGTGGGTTCGAAAGCAGTAGTTGGAGAACGCGGGAGAACTGCTGTAAAATTCTGACGGCCACAACATCCTGGCCCCGCGGAAAACCTAGAGATTAACACTACAGGCCTTGTCTGGGAGAGGGAGAAGCTTATTGTCGTGGAATCAAAGGATTGAATCCGTTTGGTAACTGAACAATAAAGCTCGCGGTGGGGAGCCGATGCTGCCAATGGGATGAACTCGAAGGGTATTTACGGTTTGGCACCCTTAACAGCCTCCCTGTCCGTCAGGTATGTAAGCGGCTGGGCGTCCGGTTTAGGCAAGGCTCGATGTCTAAATTAGAAAAGGGGGCGTGCCACATGGTCGACCGCTTAAGTCCGACAGCATCGCCAGATGGCGTCCTCTCTGTGAGACATGGGGCCTCGTGAGAAGCGAACCTCTGACACGAGTCGGAGAATACTTGATCGAGCCAGCGAAAAGCACCAAAGATCCAATGTGGCCTCGCGGGAGGCGCACCCATGGCTTCTGTGTCGTAATGGTGCGTGCTTGTAGCTTTGATTGGATGGCGAGCACGCGGTCCACCGAGTCCCTGATGATCCATGCAATTGCCTATACAGGCTTAGGTTGCTGAATCGGCATCCTCGGCCACCGCTCAGTCAGCGCCCACACGCACCAGCGTGGCAGCACGCCTCGTATTTTTCAGAGCTGGAGCAGCGATCAGTTTGCCTCGTATGTTGGGCGCGACAGTCCCTGGCCTGCTTCCCTGCCATTATGCATCGTTGCCTGGGCCCGCATGTAAGCGGTCGGCCGGACTCGACGACTCCGAGGCCGCTCCAGGGCCAACAACTCGACCCACAAGGCTGGGCCCGACACAGAAATTCACCAACCGACTGATCCGTGTACGGGCGAGAAGCCCTGCGTTTTCCCCGTAGTGTTGTTGTTGCCCTTGGCTGGATGGCCCTGCCCGTATATCGACGGGCCTCTTGGCGCTTATGCAAGGGATGTCTCTCCAGGTTCGTATTTCGGTCTCGGATTGCCGTGTGGCCTTCCCAGAGCAGCAGTGACTCTGATCCTAAAATACAATCCCCGTCACTGGCTCCCGTCCGGCTGATGCTCCTTGTACCTTGTCCGTCTTGGCGGTCCACATTCACATCCATCGTGGCAAGTAGAGTTGAGCTAGAATCCTAACTCCTGGTATAATTTGCCTTTCACCCCCGTCTGCTTGAGGATCTTGCTTTCTGCCATATGCATTCTTTCAAGACTCTGTGATTTTCGTTTTTTCTTGCCTCGTTCGTTATCACCAGGAATTATCTCCCATACAGCCTTTAATATTTCCGTCGCCAACATTCGCTATAACCCGACAACTAAAACACTCACGTAATATAACCTCGATTTGATTCAAACTCGCTTCAAACCCAAATCGACATTTCTTCACTTTTCCACCGAATCACATCCATCTTGAAATTACTCTGCACGCCAACTTCCAGTCGCTGAATTATTACAAACCCAACTTGATCGGCTCACTGAGCCTAAAAAACCCCGACAATGGATCACCATCATCGGATGTCGATGATCTCGACCGGATCCAATGGACAAAGTATCCATCAACAACCCGGTGGCCAGCATGTGGCCACCGCCTCCGCAACTTCCCTGTTGAATGCCGTTCGCCGGGCGTATCTGGACTCGAAGCCGTTTAACCTTGATTCAACCACCAGCATCACTGTCAACACTTGGCTGAATGTGTCGCAAGGGTACTTGGTGTTGGACAACAAGCTGGCCAACCAAGCCTGGGAACACGCGAAACGCAGGGCTGAGAACCAATGCATCATCCTAGGGTGAATAGTAACATGTATTTGGCTTGGAAAATCTCTTGCTGACGTTGAAACAGATCTCTCCACGAGTCGACTCCTCCAGCCCTGAACCTGTTTCTGCGGACACTGCCCGCTGAACTGCCCGCGTCGGTATACACAGCTCTCGACGCCATCAAACCTTTCCTCAACTGCGTCACACCCCAGAACCCATCAACCTCAAGAGCCTCTGCCTTTGGAGTGACCTTGACCCTAGACCTGACCAGAAATATTCTGGGTGCTTCCGTGGGCCTCTCCAAGAGCGGAGTAGATGTTGTCAAAGGCCTGCTCAACATTCCCGCGGAGGCTGGTTATCGCGCATTCGATGTCTTTTATTATCTCCTTGCTTCATCATCCACAGTCGCAGAACGACAGTTTCTTGGAATCGAGGCACCCGCGAGATATGCTCTCCTCTCCCGTTCCGGAACCTACGATCCCCCCTCATGTTTGGTTGGCGATGCGGCCGCGGCAGATGACTTCCGCCAGGGGCTGAAGGAAATCGGAATCAAGGGTGCAGCTCATCGCCAGCTCATCTCCATGCTCGTTGGACTATTGAAACTCGGCAACGCCCTCGACTATTCTACAGATTCAGACGAGCTGGAGGAGATTTGCGCGGATGCTGGCGAACTGATTGGTGTAGACCCCGAAGAGCTACTGCGTCAGAGCACAGAGGACCGTGTGACCCTGTGCGGCGCCCTCTATGAGGCCGTTGTTGGTTGGATCATTTCGATGGCAAACAAGGCAATCGATGCAGAACTCCTCGAGCTGCGAAACAGAGGTGAACTGCCTTCGATGCTCGACACCGACACCGTCAACGTTACCATTGTCGAGGTTCCCGACATTAAACTTGGTCAGGCCCTTGGCATGGGTACAACATTCGATGACAATGCTGGCATCAATGCTGAGATGGCAAAGGACGGTGTTGAGCTTCCCACTGTCAGCTCAACCGTTTTGTCAGAAATGCAACAAGTGACATCTGAACGACCTCTCGATCTAGGACTCACCGACGGACTCCAAATCAGGGAACACCAAAATGCAGTTGAGAGAAGGGAACACATTCTCCACAAATTAGCCGATGCATCTGAGGATGGATTGTTCAAACAACTGGTCGAGACCAAGGCCGAAAACATTGACCTTGCGGGTATAGTCGACTCCAACCGTGTTTGGTACCATCTTTCTCTCCACCCAATCGATAGCCCATTGACTACCTCAACTTCGCCTCCGCCTTGGTCGTCTGGCAGCGTATCTCAACAGATCCGATCATGGAGGTTGGTTGAGTGGGCGAACCGAAGAAACAAATCGCTCAACTACACCGTTGACTTTTTCATTGACGAGTTTTCTCAACGATACGCGAGCATCGGGTGCCAGGACGGCAAGGATGGGATTGAGAATTGGATGCTCACCCGCGGCTGGAGCAACGGCCAGATTCTTGTTGGTGAAGAGCGCGTGTGGGTCCAAGAGGGTGTCTGGGCTGAAGCCGAGAGCCTCCTCGATCTGGGCGCTGCTCGTCATTATCAAGGTAGTGCTGCTGAGCAGATGCGGCAAACTCCGGATCTGGGATACTTGCCAAATAACAGCGGGTTCCTCACTCCGCAGGGCCTCAACAACAGCAACCCATTCAGTAGCAACGACAACCTTTTGCGGGCCCAAACGAACAGACCCCAGACTAGCTTGAGCCAGAACCCGACTATTAACCCCGCCCCCTCCGCAATGAGTGGCCCCCTCGAGGGAGACTATGGCCTTGGAAACAAGGGCGACACCTACAGAGGGTATGGCCACCATGACCCGTACGAAAAACTGAACGAGCCGGCAGAGGACGGGGAGAAGAAGCCCAAGAAGATGTCGCGTAATCGACGCAACTGGGTCGCCTTGGTCTGGGCGCTCACCTTTTGGATTCCGGACCTTGCTCTTAAACACATCGGCCGTATGCGGCGACCCGATGTCAGACAGGCGTGGCGTGAGAAGGTTGTGATTTGCTTCTTGATTTTACTGACAAACGGCGCCATCGTATTCTGGATTGTCGGGTTCGGAAAGGTGCTCTGCCCAAACCAGAACAAGGCCTGGAACGAGAAACAGCTCTCAACGCACCAAGGAAATAATGACTTTTATGTGGGAATACACGGAAAAGTGTACGACATTTCCAAGTTTTACAAGCGCCAACACAGTGATACCGACATCGAAACGACCACGACCAACATGATGCCTCTCGCCGGAAAAATCATGGATGACTACTTTGTGGCACCGTTGAACAAGGCGTGCCCGAACCTCGGCATCAAGGAAACTACTCGACTGACTGCAAACAACACGGTCGAGTATTCCATCGCGGTGCACACCTCTGGCTACTACGCCACTGATAGAACTAGTGCCCTGGGCAACGCAGACTGGTACTGGAACAAGTTTGAGCCCGCAATCAAGGAGTACTACAAGGGCGACCTTGTCTGGAAGACATCCAAGGTCAAGTCCCAGGGCAGCAATGACAACCACATGTGGGCACGGTATGGAAACAAAATCTATGACCTGACCAACTACTTTTACACGCAGAAGCGTCAGCCCAACGTCGCCCAATACGAGTTCCTCAATAGCGACCTCACAAACCTGTGGAAGAACAAGGCTGGGCAGAACATCAAGGACGACATTGACAACCTCATCTTGAACGCGGCCAACAACCAAACCAAGCATGCCAACCTCATCAACAGCTGGAATTGCATTCAGAAGACTACCTATGTCGGCATCACTGATTTCCGCGATTCTGCGAGGTGCCAAGTCAACCAGTGGATTCTTCTGGCATACACAATCATGATTTGCGCCGTGGTCGGTATCAAGTTCATCTGTGCCCTGCAGCTGGGCTCCAAGAAGCGTCCCAACCCTCAGAACAAGTTTGTCATCTGCCAGGTGCCTGCATACACCGAGGGCGAAGACTCCATCCGCAAAGCTGTTGACTCACTGACGGCTTTGGACTACGACAACAAGCGCAAGCTGATTTTCGTCATCTGTGACGGCATTGTGGTTGGACAGGGCAATGACCGCCCGACGCCCAAGATTGTGCTGGACATTCTGGGCGTTGACCCCAAGCTCGACCCTCCGGCTCTTCCGTTCAAATCGGTCGGTACGGGTTCTGACCAGCTGAATTACGGAAAGGTCTACTCTGGTCTGTATGAGTGTGAAGGAAACGTCGTGCCCTACATCGTCGTCGTCAAGGTCGGCAAGGAATCCGAACAGTCCATGGCGAAGCCCGGAAACCGCGGAAAGCGTGACACGCAAATCATGCTCATGAGCTTCCTGAACCGCGTCCACCACAACGCCCCCATGAACCCCCTCGAGCTTGAAATCTTCCACCAAATCAACAACATCATTGGCGTTGACCCTGAGCTCTATGAGTACGTCCTGATGGTTGACGCCGATACATGCGTCCAAGAGGATTCGCTGAACCGACTTGTGGCTGCATGCACAAGCAACGGTAAAATCGCCGGAATCTGCGGAGAAACTAGCCTGAACAACGACGACAAGACGTGGACGACGATGATCCAGGTCTATGAGTACTTTATCTCACATCACCTGGCCAAGTCCTTTGAGTCGCTGTTTGGTAGTGTTACCTGCTTGCCTGGATGGTATGTTAATCACAGCAACTTTATTAACAGTGTCGTGTCGGTGCTAATGCTTGTCTAGTTTCACAATGTACAGGATCAGGACCGCAGATAAGGGGAAGCCGCTCATTATTTCCGATGCTGTCATCAATGACTACAGTGTTTGCGATCTCGACACATTGCACAAGAAGAATCTTCTTGCTCTTGGCGAGGATCGATTCTTGACGACACTCATGCTCAAGCATCACTCAAACATGCACTACAAGTTTATCCCTGCCGCGAAATGCCAAACAGCTGCTCCCGATGAATGGAGCGTTCTCTTGTCTCAACGACGACGATGGATCAATTCGACTATTCACAACTTGTTTGAGCTGGTCACAGTTAAAGGACTATGCGGTTTCGGTATCTTTAGTATGCGATTTATCGTGTTCCTCGACCTTTTTGGTACCATCATCTTCCCAGCCACTTGTTGCTACCTGTTCTACATCATCATCATGGCAGCCACTAAGCAGGGTCAGTTCCCCCTGTTCTCCATCATCATGCTGGCGGCAATCTACGGACTCCAGGTGGTCTTGTTCATCATCAAGAGGCAGTGGCAGCATATTGGATGGATGATCATTTACCTGTTGGCTCTGCCCCTGTACTCGTTTGTCCTTCCTGTCTACTCCTTCTGGAACCAGGACAACTTTTCTTGGGGAAACACACGTGTTGCTGTCGGTGAGAAGGGCAACAAGGTGATTGTCGCTGTCGATGCCGAGCCGTTTGACCCTCGATCAATTCCACTGCAACGATGGGATGACTATGCCATCATGAACGGCTTGCCCGGCCACCGCGCGGTGATGCAGCAGGAAATGCAGGACTACTCGATGGGCACACCGTCGGTAGTGGGATCGCAGTATCATGCCCCGGCCAGCAACTATGCCTACAGCATGAAAGGCGGGCCTCGAAACTTCCCTGAAGATCAGTTCCGAGCTCCCAGCGCCCAACCAGGCATGGATTACAACCGTCGTTCATACATGACGTTGGGCACAACTCCCTCACCCCAGCCAATGCCAGCGATGAGTCTGCGAGCGAGCCCCGTTGACCATGGCGACTCTGTTATTTCCGAGGCTGTTAGATCGGTGCTGGCTGGCATCAGCCTGGATAATGTCACAAAGAAGCAGGTCCTGGTTCTTGTGCATCATCGCCTCGGTATGGAAATGACGAGCGAATCAAGGGCATTGATCGGGAAAGAAATTGATAATGAATTGGAGAGGATGTAATTGGATGAATTAAGCGAGTTTGAAATACTGGTAGACTTTAGATTAAAAGCGTTTGGATTAATAATGTCGCTGGGGAGAACCCAACAATTACTGAGAGTTGAAGTAGCCAATTGTTTTCATTATGATTTGGTAATCAGATTGATATAGTGGTGATTTGATGGTTGCTGGGTTCTATTAATTGTGGTTTTGATCTACGAGCGCAAGGGCGTTTCGTCTTGTGTATTTACTCTAGGTCTAGTTACTAAGACATAATGAGATTGATGAAGAAATCCTCTCTTCCTATAATGCTATTACTGCTCACATACTTTGACAATGAGTTTCTTCCCATGGACTTGCCCATTCTTGAGCCGCTGTAATCCGGTTCCCAACTCTGCCAAGCGTCCCTTGAGCGTCTCAGTGGGGTGACCTGTGAGCCAGCCCTCAGCCAGCCCGTAGCCAAATAATCGGCAGACTTGGTGGGCAAAACACTTTTGACTATCAGAACCATGATGCGCAACTCCCACGTTGATGACGCCGCAATCAATGGTTCCGGTAACCTTTGAACCAACCTGGACTGTGGCCACCATGGGTTTCCTCCTAGCCCATGTTTCCAGTCCCGGCTGTGTTCCTAATGCATCCTTTAACACCCCTGTGTACTCGGGGGCACCGTCTTGATTGGTAGCGGGGTCGAATCCGTACCAAGCAGGCCCTTGACCCACCGATGAGATGGCTGACTGTATCTCAGCCACCAGCTTCTCTCGTGGCTGTCTATAATCGATAATGATATCTCCATTTTCTGGTTTGAGAAGGCTGCGCACAAAGTCCATCGAATTTCCTGCAGTTGCAATGATTGGATGGATCTGCGCAGTCTTGGCCAGTTTGATGGCAAATGCACCTACAGCCGTGCCCGCACCGTGGATGACTAGAGGACTGCTCTTGGTGCCTCCGGCTGACCATGGCGCTGGGAGAGAAAGCACATCGAACAGACCATAGGCTGCCACAAGGCCAGCCATTGGAATTGTGGCGGCCTGCGTATAGGAACGTTTAGCTAGGATTCTTGACACAGTTGCATGTTACGCGAAGAAACCACACTTACCTCTTCAAAAGTAGTTGTAGGAGGAATATGAAAGGTGGTTGATGCTGGGGCGACGGAATATTCGGCGAAGGAGCCATGAGGGGCTCCAACTGCATGCATTGCAGCGACTCTGTCTCCAGGCTTGAATTCATACACACCATCTCCCACGGCCTCAACTATGCCTGCAAAATCATCGCCCGAGTTGAGGGATTGCTGAGCAAAAGTCGGCATCTTCCAGTCCTTCGGGTTCGTACCTGCACTTCATTAAACAACTAGGCTGGAACCATTGAGCTGGTTGATTCATACCAGAGACGGCGACCTTGACTAAAATCTCGCCAGCTTTGGGGTATGGCACCACAGTATTGCGAATTTCGACCTGCAAATTCGAAGTGACAAATGCTTCTTTCATGTTTGCGTTTTAGGTTGAATGAGATAGAGGTAGTTGCGTAATATTTAGGTGCGTTATCATAATGTCTACTTGAAGAACCGTACAGTACTTATATAACAAGCGCTTGTGGTTGAGATGGGCTTACACTCTGGCTCGGAGTCTCGGGTTGCTAAAACCCCGTGTAGCCTGAATTGCAGAAAGAAAGTATGATACGAGATGACAAATATTCTAGTTTTAGCTGTAGCGCAGAATTTGTTCGATAGAAATGCACGTAACCTAATTGGGAAAAAGTATGTGAGGCTATGTTGCCTTTCCATTAATTGACTTCAATGAGACTTAAACCAGTTTATAATATCAAGACAAATTCGCACTCTTTTGCACCCACACCAAGATTAAGCTCACAAATCGGGTCGATGGGTTGTGTGGGGGAGGTGGAGACGCTAGAATGCGAATTTGTCTTCATGAGATGGCCGATTTCTAATCGAGCATGGGCCAACCGGTGGTTTGGATAGGCGGCTGAATTCTTTTGGGTTTGGTTTATAGGCATGCAAGGTCCAGCTATTAGAAGTACTTTTCATCAAGTGTCCGATCTAATGCATGGTGATGCAAGATCCATTTTCCCATATTTACAATGTCACGAAAATATGAACTAGTTCTTCTCGGAGCCACTGGCCACACAGGCAAGTGTGTAGCTGAACATCTAACCCAGCATGCACCAACCAATCTCCGTTGGGCTTTAGGAGGACGCTCAGAGAGCAAGCTTAGAAGTTTGGCTTCGCATCTCCAGAAATTAAATCCTGACCGTGATCAACCGGGTACGTCAGTAACCAACGAGGGGGGAGGCATCGGCTAACAAAGCTAGCTATTGAACTGTTTGGACTTGACGAAGGTCTGACATCTCTCGTCACCAAAACTCAGGCTGTTGCGTCGACTGTCGGTCCTTTTATGAAGTACGCTACGCCGATTGTCGAAGCCTGTGCCCAAAATGGAACCCATTATGTAGACTGGTGAGGCTACTGACAGCAGGGTTCAACTGGATTCGTTACTAATGGAAATGATAACGTAGCTCTGCGGAAGTTCCATGGCATCGGGAGATGATTCAACGATTCGATGCGATAGCAAAAAAGTCTGGTGCTATTGTAAGTAATTAGCCCGAACCTACCTGGAGGGCCCCAAGTCTAATCTGTGTCTTTGAACAGATCATTCCCCAGACTGGTGTAGGCAGCGCACCGGCAGATCTCACGGTTTACCTTCTTGCCAGCCATATACGGAAAACACTCGGTGCAGGAACTCTGCAAGTTATCAGCGGCTCCCAGGTCAAGGTCCAGCCAAGTGCCGGATCCCTGGATGCAGTTCTATCAGAATATGACATCTACGGCAACGCCCACATGAACGAATGCCGTGTTCCCTTTGCAATGTCACCGGTTGCACGTGGCCCACAAGCTTCACCTTCTCACCGGAGCGGCTGGAAGAGCGTCATAGGTGTTGGTTACGATGAGTCTCTGGGTGCCTTGACAGATTTCGAACAATCCATAATCGACAAGCCGCTTGTTGAACGGAGCTGGGGCCTGCTTGGCGGAGGGAAGTTGTATGGCCCTAATTTTCAGTATGACGAACTCAAGTTGGTCCCTGGGATCTGGTCCGCCATTTGTGGCCACTTGCAGTACACCCTTTTGATGTTTGCCCTTTCGTTATCGCCCGTTCGGTGGCTCCTGAGACGCGTACCTCCAGCAGAAGATGCGAAGTAGGCACACAATTTGATACAAGCAGACGGCCGATGCTAACATCAGTACATAGATCTTCACAGCTAGAATTCTATCGTAACACTGCTGTTGCCACCGCAGATACTCCCAATCGTGAGCGGGTCATCGCCAAGTCTGGCTTCCATGGGAGCATCTATTTTCTCACCGGAATCTGTCTTGCCGAAGCTGCGTTGACTCTTTTGCGAGGTGGAAAGACATATGCATCCGAAGTTGGCGGTGGATTGTTGACATCGGCAACTCTGGGGGACGCATATATCGAGAGGTTGAGAAATGTCGGTGTTGATTTCGAGATTGTCAAGGAAGACATGTAAGCGGGGAAGTTGAGACCATCTCCACTGACGAAGAGGTGGAAATGAGGGAACAAGATGAACCACAAATTTCCTAGTGCACGTGACGTGTTGCGGTAAATATCATGTAGTGAGATCAAATCCCTGCACTGGAGTGGTACTTGTCTTTTTTTCCAAGTGGCACCCGATTCTTTGACTCGGGTAACCCCTACTCGTTGTCGATGGCTTTCAATGCCATGAAGCACCGCAATCAATATGAACCAGAAACGCGTACCCGACCCACCTTTTGATGAGTTATGCGACCGATGTCTTTCACTTACCTTTGATCCTGGTGCATTGGTAGATGCGCCGAGAGACCTGATAGAAGATTATGCCCTTATCAAGCTGAGCTACGAGCTAAAGGATCAACTACCGAGGCTACCCGAACTTGAAAAGTCGATTGCCGAGGGCTGTCAGATGTGCGGTTTCTTAAAGCAAGTAATATGGTCCTATATTTTTAAAACTACGGGCTCGCTCGACCCTCCGTCTGGTTGCGATTTTGTATTGAGGTTTTTCGAGCTTCACCCATCACTGCCCACTGTTTTGCACACAGAGACAAGGGAAGATTGGCATCCTAAGCAAATTGATGGAGAAATTTCAATTGGTACAAAGTCAGAACCTATCAGTGTCCATATCAACACAAGGTACCCTGGCCACGCAATCGGTACGTAGTATTTATGGTAATTGCAAAATAGAAAAGGCAAGTAGACTGAAGAATGGCAGGATTTATTCCTGGATTTCCCGACCCAAACATTTTGTCCAAGGTGTCAATTCAAAGGACAAAAAACTGCCTGGATGCGTGTATCAGCAACCATGATATGCAACATGCGCAGTGTCCCCGGAAGCGTCAGGTTTCTGCTCCCCTGAGGCTGTTAGACATATCAGACGAAAAAATCGTACGGTTAGAGAAGACTGACGGGGTGGACGTGGAGTACACAATTTTGAGCTATTGCTGGGGCACCTCGAGCATTGCCTTTGATGCTCGCACTGTAGTGGCAAACCTCCGAGAAAGAGAAACAGGATTTCAATTGAATTCCCTCCCGCAAACGATCCAGGATGCCATTGTCCTGGCCCGCCATCTGGGACTGTCATACATTTGGATAGACTCACTGTGCAACCTCCAAGACTCTGGGGAATGGGTTTTTGAGAGCCAAAAAATGATGCAGTACTATGAGATGGCCTTATTCACGATTGTTTCAGCCGATTGTGCTGGAGCAGAAGAAGGCTTTCTAAAATTTCGACAGCCTTGGGTCTCGCGAAAAATAATGTGGCGAGGGCCAACGCCACTCCACCTCCAGTTCTATTACCCTAGTTACCGCCATGTCAAGGAATACGGTCAGCGAAGCCCATGGTCTCGTCGAGCGTGGACTCTTCAAGAGCGACTTTTATCCGCAAGATTGCTCGTTGTCGGGGAATGTGAGATGCGATTTAGATGTCGCGTTGGATACTTTACCGATCTTTCTCCATCCCTAAATGTTGAATCAGGTGAGAGTATCTTCTTGCCTGCTTCAGAATCAGAGGCTAGGAAACTAAGAGATTGGAATACTCTGGATGCGATCCGTCTCCGCTGGTATCGGGTCGTCAGTGAGTACTCGGAGCGACAGCTTACGAGACGAAGTGACAAACTCGTTGCATTATCTGGGCTGATATCAAAGTTTAAGCAACTATTTGGTGATGAAGAAACTCATTGGGATGGATTTTGGAAATCAGACCTGTGGCATGGCTTGACATGGAGAGAGACAGCCCGTGCGAATACATCATGGCCGGATAAATCGGATGACTTTCCCTCATGGTCGTGGTGCTCCATGAACAGACCTATTGGTTGGAACGACGGCACTGGTTCCGTGAGTGATGCGGAATTGGTCGATGTTGTTCGAGATCTCAAGCCCCATGCAATCGCTAGCCTGAGAATGATCGTTGTCAAAGTTTGGATCTTTCCTATTCGACCCCTGGGGAACAAGCTCCCAAATGACTTTGAAATCAATATTCACCTTGATTCTGGTCCAGGTGATCATGATGGCCTAGTCAAGCGAGATGATGTGCAGGTTATACTGTTGACTGCATATCTGGATGGCGATGAAAGAGATGAATGGGTGAAATGCCCAGTCGCAAAGCCGCACGATGTATGTGGGATGATAATAGAACCAGCTGAAAATTGCCGTGGAAAAGAAAATGTTTACCGTCGGCTAGGGGTCGTAGATATCCTAGTCGGGCTAGAAACAGTTTCAATTAGCTCCGAAGACTCTACTGGTTCCGGTTTTGGAAGAGAAATCGCTTTCACTCAGATCCCTGACTTTGAACAGACGAACGTGGGTTCCCTCTATCGGCAGATATACTCGACTAAGAGTATCATAGCTATCGTATAAGGTAGTTAGACATTGACGTGTCGAATTCATGAGGAAAATAGTTGATTACCTGCACTGCTTCACTCCTGGTGAAACACTTGGCCGAAGGGACCTTTGCAAGACAATGGTTGTCATAGCCTGAGCATTTGCATTCTGTTGTACTGCATCAAACACCAGACAACTAAGTACGGGTTACTCACGAAATTAATATACACATTGTGTCTCTGCCTAAATCGCTAAAACATCCAGACCAACTACCACGTCTGGCCAACTGCTGCCTCCACCCCTGCAGCGTGGAATCTGTTCCTCACCTCCTCTATTCCTACAAGTTCAGCCACTCGATTCCATGGTTGAATATTACCATCTTCGAAGACTGCAGCATGCCTCACTGACTTTAATCTCCGGTAATCTGAAAGGCGATGGCTTAGCCGCCTAATTAGACATGCGAGAGGCAGCTGGTCCGGCCCCCTCTGTGCCAATAGTAAGTGTTCTAATGATTGGGTGAGGCCTATGGGTAAGGTGTCATCGTAGTCCACATCCTCATCGTGGGAAATGTTTTCGATGTCACAAATGAGCAGGAGGTGCTTGAGTTTGGTGAAATGAGCAAGTAGGCTGAAGTCGACCGAGCCAGACTGAATGGTGAGGTGAGTCAGCCCATCCCTACTTGCCAGGAGCTGTGATAAAATCTCCTGTCTTGATAGGTCCCCAGAGAGAACTAGGTTTTCTAGATTGTGTAACCCTTGGGCGAGAATCTCCAAATCTCCATAGTCTTCCGGGCCTGGAGTGATATCAATGCTGATGGTGTCGATATCGGGCATTGAAATGACGATGTCGTCAAAGATGGAATCGCTGTTGCGCCAAGACGAAAGCTTGAGTATTCTGACGTTTGGCGCCGAAAACAGGCAGCCTTCAGCCATGTCTTGCATGGGATCTCGATGTCTTGCATAAGGATCCATGTTGAGACTCAAGAAATACAGCTTTGGGAGATTGATGGCGTCTGTGCTGTAGTACTCTCCCAGCTCTATATCGAGGCTTTCAATTTCTGGAGTGTGTGCTACCAGGTTCATGATAAGGCTGCGATAAAGCTGCTCCCCAACCTCCTCCTGGACCAGCTTCTCGGGGACGGCGTCGGACAGTCTCTCAACGCTGGATTTCCTCACCCTTCGGGAGGGGCGAACTATACACCTGACGTGGGAGGCCAGACGCGCATTTTGCTGAATGGTTCTGGCAAACGGGATACTCCTCTGCCACAGGTCCTCGTAGTCGTGTGAGAAGAGATGGAAGAGAATGGGCTGTGCCACATCTCGGAGGGACCTGGACACCAGACACAGATTGTACAGAGGCTTTCTGCTGACGGGGTCTACATTGTTGGTAATAACATCTAGGAAATGAGTGCAATGATCGCAGAGATTTTCGAAGATTATCCGCTTGATCTCTGTTGGCATCGAGTTGAGGCCGGTGGAGGGTACCTAGGCCCTGGTTAGTCACGCCGGGCGCACCGGGCCGGGGGAGTTGTCGGGTCCACGTACAATATGGGTGATTGCGCCGCCCAGCTGTTGATCCATGGCGTTTTCAGCCTCATGGAAACGCCTGGTCGATTCATCACGGCTACGCAAGAGGGGGTGAGATGTCTACATCGGAGAAATATCGGCAATTTGTCAGCCTCACGTCGAGGGTTCGGAGCTCACAATTGGCCATGATTCTCGGCAAAAGAGCCAACCATTCAGGGCCGACGTTGTCGAGATGTTCGCCATTGGGCGCCCGAGGTTATGTCACTGTTGCTTGGCAACCGTCGCCGGGGGATCTTCAGCGGGCAGCTCCCCGAGGCGCCCCACGGACTAGTGGTCTGATCGACTAATGGCGGGTTGGTTGGAGGCGTCAAACAGAGACAACCAGCAGATCATTGCGCTGCAACGTGACATGTCAACTTCTGATCCGTTCTGAAACACGAGATAATCTCAGCTGTTTCCTGGAAATGTTTTAGTTGCCCCATGCCAAGCAGAGCGTGCGTATGTAAGCGAAGGAACATCATCTCCCCAAAACCTTCCGGCGTTCCGTTCCTGGTTCCGGCTCATGCCGTTTTCTCTTCCGACAAGCCAATTTAGGGTAGCCTAATTTAAAAGATCTCCGGGTTGTTCCTGGGTTGCTATTTGTAATTCTTTGTTCATGTCACGTGCATTTTACGCAAGTATCACTATAAGCTACGACTTTAGCCGGGGAACAGGGGTATCATCTTGATAACCCACATAATGAGGTTTGGCTGTGCGAATGATTGACGTCATTCTGAAGTAACTTCTTGTCATCTAGTACTTCTCTTTGTCATATCGCACATAGTAAATTCTATCTGATACACCGGGAACCAAATTTTACTCTGAGATGAATGACTCTAAATCTGGTCCATCCAGGCGGTACATGCCCAAGGCCTTGAGCATAGGCTTGTCGTCAAATCGATACAAATAAACCTGTGACTCGTTGGAAAAGTGTTGATATCGATGCCAAGCTGGAATGCAAAAGGTATCGCCCTGCTTCCAGTGAAAGGTTTTGTCGCCAATGTTTGTCTTACCACTGCCTTCAATGACGTGGTAAATAGACGACGCTGTTTCGCAAATGGAAGGAGATTCGGAAAACGCGTCTAGACGTTCCGCTGAAGCTCCAATCGTTCGGCTCACTAGTAATGAGTTATTATAAGTTACCGATGCTTTAAAGTCACATATACGGGCACGTAGTTGGAGGGCTAGAGACTCATTTGAAATAACTTACGTTCTCTACCATCCTTCTTCAAATAGGGCGACGTTGCCCATTGACCATCTTGAGAGTCCAGACTTGCTTGCATCTTGGCCCATGGAAACACGATAGGCGAGTCGTCGATATCCTTGGCAGGGTATCTTGCGGCTGAAAAGTGCTCGTTGAAGTGAACAGGAAAGTGAACAAATTCTGGGAGGTCAAGACCGTCCAACCAGATAATTGGATTGTCGTCACCGCCTTCCTCATCCGCGCCCTTTTTACCGTGGTCATGCCAGTTCCATGTCGGGGTGATGAGGACATCACGAGGCTTCATTGGCACGCGCTGTCCCTGGACTGCAGTGAAACCACCCTGGCCTTCAATAATGAATCGAACGGCGAAGGCTGAGTGTCGGTGGGCCGGCGCTGTTTCTCGCGGCATGACAAGCTGCAAGCCAGCGTACAGGGTGTCGGTTGTGTACGGAGCGACTGGATGGCTGCAAATTAATAAATGCCTTGACATATACTAGGCGTGAGGAATACGCGTACCTCTAGTGGGGTTAACAAGCATCAGGACGCGCCGCTCGGCTTGTTCTTCTCTGATAAGATTCCCAGCATTGAGAAGATATGGACGAATGCGCTCATATTCCCAGATAAACGGCTTCGCGGTCGGATTTGGTGCAGCCGGATTGAGCCGTGCCATCTGCGCCCACAGAGGAGAGACATTGACATCACCAAGCGCCTTGACTAGGTCGTCACCAGTTTTAAAGACGAGAGATTCTGTCCTTTTCGTAGTCTCTTTTGAGACATCGCTGGGAGCGATTTGATTCAATGCTGGGGCCATGGCTCTGTAAGTTGCTGATTTAGGTGATTGATGAATATCGTTACTCTACATCAAGGCTTCGTACAACTTTTTATAATGTCACATGCCTAAGCTTAGGGTTACTAAGATTCGGGTATGCTCCGATACATACCCGCGTAGTCATTGCCGACATATAATACCTTCTGTCCTAATCTTGCTACTGCACACTATGCCAATAGTATTTGGCTTCAGCATCGGGGAAGTATCGGGACTGAAATTGGTGACATCACACACATAGCTGATCCAACCAAACCCGTGTTCCCTCGATGGCGCAATCCATTTTAGCATCCATTTCAATTCCACCGCCATAGAATCTACATTTTGCATCGTTTTTACGCTGACGTTCTGGTTCCAGTGAGTTATACTGGCAGTCGATCGACCCGTTTGATCGACAGGATGCTAGCTGCGGCCATTCATACTCCTCAAGGTCTCCATGCACAGAGGTTACAATAGCGGCACCATGGTAATGTTCGCCTAATGTGAGTATGGTGAGTATGAATGTGAGCTTGAGCGTCTGATGATTCTCATGGTGGAACTTGGATTCTTTGACGTCATTGTTTGCATCGAGGGTGGGTTATGACTGGCAAATACATAGACTTCTTTCACGCCGTCGGCATTGAACTATGAACAACTGATTCGAGGCAATGCTGAAAAGACCAATAGCTTAATCGGTGTCTCGTGCCATCGTTGACTTGGTGTGGGTCGGAATACGGAATGGGCGTGGAAGGTGGGGAATGACAAGGATACCGAAGCAGACGCCAAGGTCCGCCGCAGTCCGAACTGACTAGACACAGCGTAGGGCAGCTGATCGAGATTCAAGGTACAATATTCATTTGATATACCAACCAGTTATTCTTACCCACTGAATGCTTCATTTGGAAGCCAACATAACGCTACAGCTTTGACGTTTCAGTGAAAATGTCCCACTTGAGAGCTAGCACGGAACCATCTACTGCCGACACCGAGGAGAGCAATCAGCCAAGTCATGGCGGTCGGATATCTTCCGGATCTAAGCGGCGGAGAACAGCCCTCGCATGCAGCACGTGCCGAGTTCGCAAGTCTAGAGTAAGCTTTGGCTCAGACCGAATATCACTGTGTGGTGGACTCTGACCCATTTATTCCCAGTGTGATGGTCGCCGTCCAAAGTGCGCCTCATGTCAGCGCATGGGGTTTGAATGCGCCTATGAAATGCCCAATTCATCCTCAAACCTGATTGTCAGCAAAGAGTATGTTATTATCTGCCACCAAAACGATTGATGAGAAACTTTTAACCTATGCCGTCTAGTCTCATTACGGGGCTGGAAGCAAGGATCGAGGAACTCGAGAAAATGGTCAAACGACATCAGATTCGGTTGGATACCACCAGTGTGGAGAGTCATTGCAAAACGCCACCATCCCTTCGAAGCGGCACCGCTTCAGCTGACTTGGCTCCACCGGGAACGGTTGTTGTCTCTGTCCGGAATCAAGAAGTCGATCAAGAATCGGTTGCAACGGAAACGGATGGCATGGCAATCTCTCTGATTGACGATAACGATTATGGCTATTTTGGTCAGTTTGCAATCTGTGGTAGTTGCACACAACCAGCTTACCTAAAAACTTACAGGGCCATCCTCGAACATTTCACTCATGCGCGTCATCTTTCAGGCAATGTCTCGGAGAGAATGTATACCCCTTTCATCAAATCAAGAACGTACAAGAAGGTCCAGCACTTACGATGCCAATATCCTCACGATACCTAGATCAGAAGCTTTGACCTCAGCCACAGCATGCTTCTCAACTAAAACTCCACTGGTTGATCCCAACCATCTGCCTCCTGATCATGAGACAGAGGAATTGATTCAAAAATATTTCTATGACACCGGAAGGTTGTTTCCATACATCCACGAACAATCATTCCTTGAGACATATCATCAGCTCAAGAAAAGTAGTTTCCGTGTCAACGTAAGGCGAACATGGCTTGGCTTGCTTAACATGATGCTAGCAATGGCGAGCTGCAGTACAAGATGTGACCATATAGACTCAGAGTCTTCTGGAACCATTAATTCTGACATTTTTTACAAGAGGGCTCAGGAATTATGCAAAAGGCAAATGCTCCGAGGCACGACTTTAGAATCTGGTACGAGAAAAAAGATGCAGGGATGCGTTCACGTGCTAAAGGCTCTCAAGTTCAATATCTCCTCCTAACTAGTCAATACCTGCAAGGTACACAAAAGGCAGTTCAGACGTGGATCACCCACGGCTTAGCTGTGAGATCTGCGATATCAATCGGGCTTCACTCTAAAGAGGCTCTGAGGAAAATGACTCCCATTGATCAGGAGATGGGCAAGCGAACATGGTTCGGCTGTGTTATGTTAGATCGGTCCGTTGCTCACAGTTTAAAAATAACTGCTGAAAGTATGTACTAATGATCAACAGAAGCCTTAGCATGACTTATGGTCGCCCAAGTGCTATCCCTGAATGCTACATTAGGCTAGACCTTCCTCTCATGGTCATTGGTGACGCGGATGGAGGTATCGGCGTCACGTTCTATAATGCAACTATGTAAGCTAGCAACCTATATAGGCCTCGCTATTGCTAACATTATAGAACCCTCTACAAGGTGTTATGGAAGATCATGGGAAATCTCTATGGACACAATTTAGGATGTGAAGAGCCCTTTGACGTGGACATTGTTGCCCAAATATTTCAACTCCAGCATGAGTTGGACGAATGGAAACAGTGCCTACCCTCAAACCTGCAGCTTATCTCATCTTCCAACATCAAAGATGTGGACCGGCATAGTTCAAATATAGAGCGTTTCCGGTTTGTGCTAACATTGCGATATTTGAATACCCAGCTGCTTCTTCAACGTCCGCTCTTAACTAAAATACTAAAATCCAATGTCAAGTCTTTACAAGACGGGTACCTTGAGCGGGTTCAAGAGCAGCTTGCGCGCAATTGCGTGAAGTCTGCAGAAGAAATAATCTTTATCATTCACTTCGTACTAATAAGCAATGATTTGGGCAAAGAATTCCTCGGTGCTTGGTGGTTCACTATATACTACAGTAGGGTCTATACTTGGCAAGGTCACCATGAAGTCATCTACTAATCAGTAAAGCAGCTTTCAATGCCGCTTTGATTATCTTTGGAAGCCTCCTAATCCCATCACGCGATTTTGGTAGTCAAACCAGCGGCACTGAGCAACTGGAGAACGGAAGGAGAATATTAACCCACGCTATAGAAGCTTTGGTCCAGCTTGGCGAGGGCAACTTTCTACTCGACAGATGCGTTGCGTATCTTCGGCAGCTGGGACGGCTAGTCGAAGAGTGGGGTAACTTGCTGCACCCACGATAACTTCAAATGAGAACTAACTGTGGCTGTGTTTAGGAATTCAATCGAGAGAAGGAAGCAAACTTACAGATCCTACGCATGATGGAATGATAGAAAGTACTGGACTCGGGTTTCCGGATTTCTTTGATACCAAGTTACTACCGGAGATGCCCCTACTGCCCAATAACACTGAGTTTGAAGACGAGATCGAGCTCGGACCATTTGTAAACAACGAGTTTCAGAGATGGTTTGCAGGGACACCTTGGCAGAAGGACTGATTTGAAAGAGCAGATGAATTTATTAAAACTAATGCGTATGAATTAATCGTGGCTTGGAACATATTTGATTTAGCCAAGAAAGGTCGCCCACTGTCTTATTTCCCCGGACACCGCCCACTACTACTTCGGTCACTTTATGGACCAATGTGCCATTTTCCCATCTCTCAGTTTCGCATCAATTGTGGAGCCTAAAGCTCTAAAACCCTCAACGCTGCTCCCTTTCCAGCCGTTTACCATTTGTCTGATCTCATGAACGGCAGCCTCATCAATTGGGCCAGTAGCCTCAAGCAAGAATGCTCCCGAAATCTCCATTCGCAAATAGTCCGCGAGTACTGGATTTCTCGTTGATATCCCCTTCATCAGTCTTATTGCGTACATCTCTGGCTTCTGTGCACCCTTGTAATCGAAGATTCTTGCTTTAAGCTGGCCAAAGTCTTCATGATATGGTAATGGTCGTTCGGCGAGCAAATTAATCAATGCTGAAATCTCAGAGATAAAGGCGTCAACTTCGTCAGATGAAGCGGGTTCCTTGGCTGTCTCATATGGGATTGGAATCGTATAAATGCTCATTCGCAATGTACTGGGCAGCACAGACGGCATCCTGCCACTCTCCGCAATTGCACCCTTGCCCAAACGAGCCTCATCGATCTTGCTGATGATCCTTTTCACCAGAGGGACACAATTCGCGCACCAGGCGTCCCAATATTCGCGATTACTGAACCGATTGGCGCACAAACGCTTTACCACATCTTCGACTTGTTTTGTCTTGTCCGTAATAATAAATCTTTCTGTTGCTGCAATGACAAAATCTTGCAACATGGCTATAGTGACACCCTCTTCAATTTCCAACTTTGACTGTATTAGTTTGGCAGGCTGTAGCAACCAAGATATCACTTTGGTGAGCCCGAGATCAAATGCCTTCGAACAGTGACTATCAGAAAATTGTGCCAGCCAATGCTCCCCAGCATTCGTGTTAACTAGTTCACTATTTGCTCTCACCATCTCAGTGACACGTATAATTCCTGGAGTTGGGTCAATTCTAGCAAGAACCAGCTCACGAAGCATCTCGAGAAACGGAGCTGGCATGTAGCTAACCAAATGATGAAATTTGTAGGGCTTGTAGGATGTAAATCCAATTGGTCCAGACAGGATAACATCACTGGTATCAAGATTGAAACCATTCTTTGCAAGGAACAACTTCATCCAGCGGTTGTGATTAACTGCAGACTGTTTCAGGGCTTCCATGACAAAGCCCGCAAGTCTGCGTTTGTTATCTGGAGTCAGGCTGGAACCATCGAAACCATCAATGAGCATGGACAAGAGAGTAGTCTGCTCGCTGATTTTGGGAAGCTTGCCATCGACTTTGGCAGCAGCCTCCCAGTCGGCTTCACTAAGACCAACGCGCTCATTGAGCCTCGCGGCGACTGGGACAATATGCTTTCCCAATGAGTCAAGAATGATGGTTCGCAGCTCCGGTGAGCAAGTCGGCTGTTGTATGGTACTCATAAGACTGCCAACAATGGTGATCAGGGCGTCGATATGGCGTGCTTCGTCAAGCAGCCCAATGAGTATATTGCATGATGAGGCAGGGTCGATGAAGTTGCTTTCTTGTAAAAGCTGGGCCATCATTTTGACAGTAGTAACTTTCACTATAGGGGTTGGTGACTGCTTAGCTAGCGAATCATTTCCAGTGACGAGTCTCGATCGCGTGTTTTGCTCCTTCAACTTCTCCCTTATTGCTTCCGCCATGGTATTGATGAACTCCAGTGCTCTTTTAGCCGGGAGAGAACGTAGAAACCCAGCGCTTATGAGTTGTCGATGCCACGAGCTGTTATCGTCCCCATTGAGAATCAGATCACGAATGAAAGGGCAAGCCTTTGCTGGCTCATCGCTACGGGCGACACGCATGACGACGTTAACTACAGCTCCCATTTGCAACTTCATCCGCTCGGGTCCGAGGAGTTCACTCATCCTGTCGAGAAGAAATCTTGCCAGGTCTGCCAGCATTGATGGAGTTGCGGCTGGGATGTTTTGGAGGACATAGACTCCTGGGGCGGCCACTTGGCGATGGTGATCTTGGAGAGGCTCAGCGCTTGTTGCCCGTAATAGCGCCTCAATTTGAACCAAGGTTTCTATTGTGGGCTTCCACACCATTTCCATAATCTCTGTTTCTGCCCCATTCAGGACACTTGCATTCTTCCAGCGAAGATCGGCCATGGTTCTTGGAAGTCTCAGGATGGTGCTCCAGCCAGAACGCTGGAATGACGGCTCCCTAACTACCATCGCTGCTGTCTCATGCAAATTGAGCAGGATTCGATTCGTGACTTGGATGGCTTCCTTCACAGAGACAGCTGTCGTAGGGGCCTCGGACTTCCTCTCGTTTGTAGCAACGCCCAACAATTTCTCGAATTCCTCTGTTGCAAATACGCTGTTGTCATATAATGACCTCACGACCAAAGCATCTTTGTTGAATCTCCGGGCCCACAGGACAATATCTCCAAATGCTTCCATGTCGCCAGCAGCGATGCACAAGTTCAACGCTGATTTAGCCCAAAACGCGCGATCTTGCGGTTCACTAGACTGCTGAGACGTCTGCCTCCGTTCATTTACTACCTCACGAACTCGTGCCAGCCAGTTGGGATTTTCCTCATTGGCATCCTCGGAGTTTCTGATTAGAAGACACCTTAAAATCTCAACATCTCCAAGGTGTGTCTCTGTCGGGCTTCTGCTTTGTTGCATGATCGTCTGTTTTCCCCTTGGCGCACGAGGCAGGAATTCACCACCCGGGTGTACCTTTGCCAGCCGTTCAAATAGTTGCCTTGCATTCTTATTGTCGATGTCAAAGAATATTCTTACTGTCCACATTCCGCAATATTCACTTTTGATCGGCATTTCCTTGAGTCGGGCGAGACCCTCTTGAGACTCATCCTCGATATCGATGCCATAACACTTCATATGTAGAAGAAACAATCGGAATAACTCGTACCTGGCCTCCCGTCTTAATTCCTTGAATCCCATTACCAACTCATGAATGGAGTTAAGAGACTCGCGATATTTTGTTGGAAGAAGTTCAAGTAGTTGAATAAAATACTCCTTCGCTTGGTCCTTGTCACTTCCACTCAACTCAGTCCATCGGCGAATGGCATAGTGAATCAAACCGCCGTCCGATACGTGTAGCTGAGATGCCAGTGAGTTTGGATATTTTTGAATACAGCTCATAATGAGACTGAGAAACTTGGCACGCTTTTCCTCCTCGTGAGCGCTTCTTCGGAGCTGTTGAAGTAGTGGCATCGCGAATTCTCTCATAAAGTCTCCCGGTACTCTGGCGTCGCCTTGTTGGGCGAGGAGGTGGTTAAGAATTCTTTCGCTAAACTGTACGTTTCCTTGGAAGATTGTCTTCTGAGTTCCAAATGCGATGCTTTCTTTCTCAGGCGAAAATATGTCCTTAAGGAAAGTCTTCTCGTGCAGGTCACGATGGGCAAAGAACAGTCTTTGCTCCTGGTGAGTGGTCCACTTGACATTTCGTTCCTCTTCCCATTCCTTGATCAATTCAGGTGTGCAAGCTGGGACGATGGTCTGGTAGAATTTCCTCATTGGCCTCTGGTCTGGGGGCTCGTCGTATAGCAGCCTTACCAGCTCTCCCAGGGCGGCTCGTCTCTCGGCTCTTGCCTTTATAGCTGCCGCGGTGCATCCCAGCTTCGCGCACATGAGCTGGACGTCCCGCACGCTAAAGTCGGCCATCAAGCTGACTAGCCCTGCGGCCCCTCCCACCGCTGTCCATGCCGGCTGGAAACGATCTCTCCGCCGTAACGCTTTCCCAAAGGCGGAAATGCCCGCTCGACGCTCCCGGACACTGTCTGACTGATGAAGAGCCTCGACAATCTTATTAATCTCGATGCGGGTCATTTGATCTGTTTGACTTGAGACGTGCGATTTCTTTTGCACCTAGCGGGAGATTAAATAGTTCTCGTCAGACGCTCGTAATTAAGAGTAGAATACTGCGCCACAAAAAAGGGCCATGGTTATGCACACGTTGACTCAACCTTTATGCCTAAATTGAACACGAAAATCCATTCGGGATACACCACTATTGTCGACTCAGCGTTGCAGTGTTGCGTTGCACTAGCCCAAAGGGGAATCCGCCGAAAATTGCTATCAGCACTTTGTTGACTCATTTATGCTCCGCCCCAAAACAACAAAAACCCCAAACTCGAGATTTTAAGGTAATATCATTTATAAAATCATACCCAACTGCTCCGTGCACTTTTTCCTTCATAGTCCATCCATGTTGTGCTTGGCATAAATATTGCGACAATGGATGGCGTTTTTTTGCTACCCGGGATCATATGCCGTATTGAGTGAGTTTACGAGTTCTTGGCTATACATGAAAGGAGCTGCATTCATAAAAGTAATGTCTTGGGAAAACCTGACAATAGATTCATCCTTCTTTTCGAGAAGCTTTTAGTTTGTTTTTACCAGCTTAGTGTCTGTCTTAGCTAAAGTACGAAGGTCTTGTTTCTGCATTTTTTCTGAGAGACAAACATGACAGATCATATAGAATATTATGACTTCTGTTGACAGATTAAATTGTTAGCAATGAGCAAAAAGCCGAAATTGAAAGAATAATTACACACTATACTGGATCGTATTAACTACGCATATAATAGATAGAGAAGCCATCTTGATTGATCATAGAGTACGCATTGTCCCACCTTGTCTGCATATTACATCATTCGCTATCATATTTTCTTTAATCTTTATTCACCCTTGATAGATTTGTTATTAAAGAATATCTCTATGGCTAAATGATCCCTTCCAGGGACAAGACCTTTGTTCTTGAACAATGTAGCGTATTCCTTGTGGCTCTCGAGGTACTCCTAAATTTCCTCTGGCGTGTGGTAGGTGTGGAATTACTTTGCAGCAATGAAACATTTCCTAGTAGGTAACAGAAAGAGCTTCATATCGGATAACTAAGAGCTATCCACAGAGGTAAGGCGAATAATCAATTGGTACCCAAGTGAAAGAAGAATTGATCACATGACATAAGATGACGATAAAGATCTCGCTTCATATTTCATGTTACGCCCCAAAGAAGGCAATTGTCGATCCGTTGGCGATGACTTGATATAAAGGTAAGACACTTTCATCCAGCATCGGCTCGATAGAAGAGGCCACATTACGCCTAGGTTCTACGATTGTCGAAAGCAAGGAGTTGGCCCTAAGTTCAGTCTCAAGCTAGTGCCAGGATGGCTGAGACCTACCGAGAGTAATGGTACTTTGGTCAACATCAATGGAAACCAAGTTCGGGTGAGAGAAGCAACTGGCTAGTCCCCAAGCGGCCTGTGATAGGAATGTCAGCCACAAGGGCCTTTGATAATTGAAAGCACCACTCTGGTTTAATAATGTATGTCGTATAGATCATCGACAGTGTATTAGCTAACCTATTCATATGTGTGACAGGAATGACTTTGCTGAAATCAACGGGGGCCACGGCCCAAACTACTGGCTTTTGTTATTTCTCCGGGCCGATTGAGCTAATATTCCGGATGAGCAATGTGATATAGCTTGGTGTAGAATCCGGAATCGTTAGGCTATTTGGCGTCACATAAATTGAATGGGAAATGTGTGACTTTAATTTGGGCATTATGATTGGCTGGAAAAACTTGGCCGTGACTCGTAGAATAGTGATTTGTAATTGGCTAAATTCCCTGATTTGTCCCAGCCTCATGCAGATGAATTGGAAATCCCGCATCACATCATTCAAATGAGTTGCATCACTTGAATTGTGATAGTTGTAGTGTTCTTTTCCTTTGAGGAAAGGGACTGTCCAAGTTGGTCATCCAACCAAGACATGAACCAACTTTTAAACAAACTTTCGAATCCCAAACAATCAGCTACATCACTTGAATACACTTATTTGAATCACTCCCGTAGCCAAGGTCACATGATTTATATCACTCTTATCACCTCAAGCTTGATGTTCCCACAGCCCTTGCAAAGTGCTAATTCGAGTCATGTCCACAAATTCATCACTAAGTTGAGGGCAAATTTGCTCCCTTTGAGCTTTCCTCATTAAGTACTTAAAGGGGCACCGACGCCTCTTATTTACCGCCTTCGAATCAACCAAACAGCCAATGGTTTGGATTCTTATACCCATTATCAAAAAGTATTTTCATCATCTCACTCCATCAAGGCTAATTAAGAAGCCGTATCCCAATCATGTCCTGTAGGTATTCCCCCCATTTATGTCTAGTTAAAAAA
>NAGG01000038.1:0-39890 GCA_003031705.1 Calonectria naviculata
GAACGCTTCGCAACCAAAAGTTGAAAGCGCCGCACAGATAAGGGCCACCCACTGCTCCACATCAACAAAGATTAAAAAAAATAATGGATACTAGATGCAAAAAAACATACAACAGCGAGGATTCCCCGGTCGTCACCGACCCGAGTACTAATGCACCGCTTCTCAGCTTGACTATGGGAGAGCGGACGGGATCCCGTATTTTCTGAGAGCTATGGTCGTATGTGCTTGGAAGAGACTCAGAATGCGATGATAGCGATTCTCACCTCTGTGTCTCGAGTAGTATGGGAGGGTGCACATCCGGAGCAAAACAGAGTGTTCATTGGCGAATCTGAATGTGCACGAACAGTGATGTCCTTATGAAGATGTGAGCTTACTTGGAAGATACCAGGCCTACACAAGGGTATTCAAATGCGTAGGGATACATTGCCAGTGTAATGAAGCAAATCAACTCTATCAATTCTTCCGCTTTTGGGTTGGGCTGCCTTTGGGCCGCATCTATATTAAATATATAATATTTATACAAGTGAAGAATTTAAATATGGTAATATGTGTTTTAACCAATTATAAATTAAAAATAGTTCAAGACTTTCCTTGAATAATATCATCAGCAATTTTCTCTGCCAAGGCATAGACACTGCTCTGTGGGTGACCAGGTGGAAGAAGTGGCATCGCACTCGCGTCAACGACTCTCAATCCCTGCACACCGTACACACGAGCCAGGTTATCAACAACGGCCATGGGATCTTCCTTCTTTCCCATCTTGCATGTACAGGCTGCATGCCAGATGGGCATAAACGAGTCTTGAATAAAACTAAGAATTTCCTCGTCCGTCTGTATTTTAGGTCCAGGCCAGTACTCGTCGCCGAAAGTAACAGAAGGGATTGCCTTCCAAACATCTCTCATTCTCTTGAACCATGCAATAGCAGCTTCTTGGTCTGCCTTGGCTGTAAGCCAGTTGGGGTTGATAATAGGTGCATCCAATGCTGATGCGGATTTGAGGGTGATGTTTCCTCGAGAAACCGGGGACACCATTGCTCCAAGGACGGTAGCGTAGTTTCTTCCATCATTGGGCTGCTGCATAATGGGCCATTCGAAGTTTCCCAGGTAACCATTGCCGCTGAGGAACTCAACCTCCGGCCAGTCACTTGGAAACTTGCCTAGACTCTCCTCGGTTTCGGAGGAGAAGTTGGTGCGATATTCCTTGGGCAACTTCTCCCATCCAAGGAATTCGATGACGTTGGAGCTGAACGGGCCGTCTTGGGACAATTCGTACTCCAGCAAGGCCTGTGCCAGTTCAATCGGGTCGCTGATGGTGTGGCCCAGGGTCTGGAAGTCAACCACATAGGAGGACCCGAAGAAGATGTGGTCCCACATGTTCTGGCCAACGCCCTCCAAGGCCGATACAATGGGAATGTTGAAGTTTTCGAGAGTCTCCGTAGGCCCCACACCCGAGACCATCAACAGCTGCGGTGACTTGAAGGCGCCTGCGCTGACAATGACCTCCTTGGAAGCCTTGATCGTGTACGGAATTCCTAGATATTCAACAGTGACTCCCGTAGCTTTCTTATTCTTGTCGAACAGGATTTGAGTAACCTCGGTATTCGTAAAGACTTTCAGGTTATCGGCCACTTTGTCAGGAGCGGTGCGGATAAAGTCTGCTGAAGTGCTTCTTGTCGCGGTATCAGGGCGGATTGTTGTTTGCGCATAGAAGTATCCAAGGAGGCTACCTTCGTTAAAGCCCACGGTTCGCTTCAAGCCAAGGGTCTTCAACCCTTGCTCCAACCAGGTCGCCCATGCTGATACGTAGTTGGTATAGCTCACTTGCAAAGGGCCGCCTTTTCCGTCGGTTGCGAAGTCATCTGCGTTGTAGACGGTTGTAGCATTGGCGAGCCGTTTATCCGTATTGGGAGGAGTAAACGTGGCGCTCTTTTTAAAGTAAGGCTCAAGGTTTGTGAGTCTACGCTTTAGTTAGCCTTCAAATCTTATGAACGTAATCGGAATTAGACAAACCGGTAGCTGTCATCGCCAACCATGTCGGCCCACTGATCGTATGCTCCGGTGGTGCCCCGGTGGTACAGCATGAAATTGAGGGCCGAGTTTCCACCCAAACACTTGCCGCTGACATAGTGGAACTTTTTATTCTTCGCACCAGCTTGAGGTTCCGTCTGATATTCCCAGTCGATGGTAGCAATGGAATCATCCATACTGCGGCCGATTCCGATCAGGCCACCGACAGGTGTTGTGCTCAACACTGGCTTTGTGATTTGGTAGTAACTGCCTGCCTCAACAATGGCAACATTGAAGCCAGCCTCTGCCAAACGAGTTCCGACGACATTTCCGGCTGTTCCACCTCCCGCGATGATGTAGTCGAATTCCTGGGTGTCGCCGAGCACACCTCCCAGAGCCCCAAGCGTTGATTCGATGAGTCCCTGGCCGCTAAGAATAGAGGTGACGGTTTCGATGAGAGGAGTCAAAATTGGACTGGATGTGACGGTGTCGTCGAGGGCGGCTTGGCCTAAGCACACCGATTGGAGTAGCAGAACATGGCGAAGAGAGGCGCGAAGCTGCATTGGGTCGATATTATTGATGAAGGTCGATTAGACTACGATAAACATGACTCGGCCGCACAGAGCAATTCCTGGGTGTTTCGAATAGGTGGGCATCACTTATAGTACGGATGGAGTCTTTGAGTATTTAAGTAAATGCCGTCTTTTCGCCTCTTGGATTTGATAATCGGGAACAACGTCAACAGCATCTACCGGTCGTTGTTCTGAGCCTGCGCTAGCCTCAAAGAGTATAAAGCGATGGGCATCGCGTGCAAGCAACCGCTAAGGACCCAGCACGACGGCATGTGCCGTACTCAATTGCGAAGTGACAGGTCCACGGATATTACGGTAAGGCAGCTTTGGGCCACCCGAACGCAGTTGAGGCAATTGGGACCCCTGACGCATGTTCCAAATCGGGGAAGCAGTTCATCGGGTTATTCTTTGTTGATCTAGATGCCGTGCACACGCCAAGGTCTAAACACGAAGTGAGTGCAGATCAGGGTGTGCTATGACCGCCAAGCGAAATTACGCAGTCTGCCGGCCGCATCGACTAAGAGCGTCGGTTTTTACTAACGCTTTTGCAAATCCCGAGATTTCGGTCCTTCCCGGCTGGGGCGTGACACACTCGAGGAAGGTATTTCGAGAATGATCGCCAGGGAAGCCCACTCACATTTGTATTCAAGGCAACGATTTGCAGGCCCGGACGCCGCGGAATCAACTTGAAGCTGGCAGCCAACATCTCGCGAGCCCCGATTTTTAGTGTTTGAGTTTTCTTTCTCCGTGGAAACAATTGGAATGAGCCTTGACCCTCCCCGACGAACACAATACCCTATTTGGACAGGAACCCCACAGCTCCCCAAGATATCATCACTGAAACGCCCACGGGCCGATCCAAGACCCCCGCAATTTAAGGGGACTGACAAGCTGAAGAAGCCGGGGAAGCCGTGGAAGCCGTGGAGGAACCGAAACATCGCATATTCTAACTGCATTTGATACTGACAACCATGCTTACGATGTCATCATACAGGAAACCGAAGTCCGGGTTTTGTCCTTCGGAGAGTTTACAATGAAAAATGCTCTCCTGGATCCTTTGGGATGAACAGTCCATTCACTGTCACCATTATCTGACTGCCGTGCTAAAAGCCGCTAACATTGCCCGGCGCAGCCACAGTCGCACCAGCCCCCTGATGTGCTCAAAACACCACGTGAGCCTAAGTATATCTATTTTTTGTTAGTTGGCTGTTTGGGGCTTCTGCAGGCAACTGATCTTCGGGTTTAAGCTGTCTAAAGCTAACCATCATGGCCACTACGCACAGATGGTGCTGGTAGCACACATTGGCCAGCGCAGTGATGGTCTGATGGACATTGTAGCCTTGTATGGTCTGGACCGCTCCAAGCCTGGACACGGTCTGTGCCGGCCTGATTTGTGGCTTGAGCCACCCTGTGACATTGCATCATTCAGCTCATTTGAGTACGCCCTGAAACAAGAAGAAATATTAGTAGAGAATGGAAATTCTACCTCTTGATCTGCTCTCATGGGCAATTCTGGATGGTAGAATCTTGATGACGCCCAATGAATTACATAAACAGCACCGAAAATCCCAAGTGGCAGCATGCGCTTGCCGCTCAGATCACTTGTGCACCCAAGGAATCATTGTAGCGCGCGACTAAATAATGCCACTAGTTCAAGCCTCTGTCGATCCACATGTTTTGCCTTACCAGCCATCCCCACTTCGTGTCATCCTGTTCATCCAGAAGATCACTGACTTAGGTAGCCTGCCCAAATTGACGGGGTACAATTTCTCCGATTCTTTTTGACAGGAGCCAATATGAAGAATCTTTAGTTCGCAAAGCAAGCGTGTATTGCTGACAAATTAAATGATGTATTCCAGCTCATTCAACTCTCTGATGCCTACCCTGTAGTGAGTGTGATTTAAAGAGAAACGCAACTTGGACAACATATTGAGAATCATGATGAAAAAGTTTTAGACAAATATCAAGTAAACAGTTCTAATTCATTTTATCTATCTGCGCGAGAATGAGAGTTGAATCTCTTCTTGCATGAGTAGAACTAGGCGAAGGTGGTTGAAAATCCGTCACTACTAATCAACACACAAACCGGACTCTATAAACAATTGCCGTTTCCATGTTGGCCGGTTCTAGATATCTTAAACCTGAAAATCAGTTGCTCGCACAAGTCCCATACTGTTGTCCAAGGACCGAGTGATGGCATCATGGCGTTTGGCATTTTTCAAGCGGCCTTGCGTGATATCCGCGTAGATGGTTGCAGTGGAGAAAATCTGTGAATTGCCACACAACTTCAGCGCGTCGTTGTAGTGCTCCACCGCACCTCCCCACTTTCCGAGTCGAGCATCACTGTCCCCCTTGGCAATGCAATCTTCCCAGCCCCTGACATCGTCAATGTAGCCTGCAAACACACTGGGCTCCCTTGTTTCATCAAATCTTGCCTTTGTGTAGTCTTCACTTCCTTTGGGGCCAAGCACCGGTGCGTCCTGGTCCCACCCATGTTTGGAGGTGAACACAAATAGAGTCGCGTGCAGCTTCTCGGCTGCAATTTGGCTGGCATGAAAGGCCTTGATCGGAATTTGGTACGTCATGTTTCTTTTATGGACGCTGGTCTCCTTGGTTGCGACTTTGAATAGTTCGCCAGTTCGCGATAGAGTAGAGGACACCCGGTGGCCGTTCGGTGTCGTATTCTGGGTTATTTTGTATTTCTCATGGGTGGCCTCTGACGGAATATCAGTTGGTTCGACATCAAAGGATACGTTCGTTCCTTCTCCGGCTATAACCCAGATTTGTCCAAATGCCTGGTGTGAGTGCACGCGAAACTCTGGATTCGCTCGAGGTTCGTTCGGCATCCAGATATGAAGCCGGTACAGCTCATCGGTTTTTTTCCTGTCCACCACAAGGCTGCAGAGATATACTTCGATGAATTGCTGGGGGCCTGAATAGCACCGTCCCTTGCACAGTGGGCTTGTCAGTGCATTTCGCACGAGTGTCCAGACCAAGTCGAGATCTACGGAAGGGTCGGGTCCAGTGGTATTGTTTGTGCCTTTATGAAGAATAGATACACCAAGAACAATATCAAACAATGCGCTGATATCAGGGCGCAAATAGTATTCAGCAAATTTGCGCCAATCCTGGAGCTGATGAGCGGGAGCATCATTGCTCAAAGTTGATCGAAGACGGATCCAGTCGGAGATCTGTTCGTCTATTTCTTCCGAAATCTTTTGAGCCCTAACAACTCCAGACCATAACTTGAGTAGCAAATCTGGCTCTAGCCGAATTTGAAGATCTTGCGAGTCTGTCATTTTTGAATTGTGTCGATGATGCGAATGAGAAGGTTGTCATCTCTAATCGGTGCAAACCCTCTTATATAGTTGAAGCAAAATGCGACATTGCGATGATACAATGTGCGACAGGATTAAGCGAGGTAACACAAGTTCAAGCAAGTAATCTTGGCCAATCAATGAAAGGTACAGCATTGATTCACTGTTCTTGTGCGCGGGTTTGAACATGCGTCACTGAAATGCAATCTGTGTGCGATGCAAATGTGCGAACAAAGAAATCCGTGATTCACTTCATTGGATATTCTGAGCCTTTTATTAATTGGCTTCTCTGTTGGTAGAGATTTGCCGCATGAACAACTAAGGAGTCTCTGGCTCACTGCCAAGTAGTGATCATGGGTTGTGTTTATTGAGCACAGACAATACGGCATAGAAAAGCCTTGCTTGATCAAATGTTAATAATCAATGTTTATTGAGGTGAGATAATTGCTTAATCAAGTCTAATCATGACTTGAAAAGAAAAGTCAAGAGAGAACGACATGTTACCATCAGGACGCCTTGCTTGGTGGCTCCGCTCCCAAGATAAGTTCCATACCAGGATCACACTTCTCCATAGCCCTCTGGTATGCGTCCCTCTGGCCGATCCTTCCAAGAAACTCGACAATGTTTGGATATTCCGCCAAGCTGTATGGATAGAAATGGCGCATCGTAGTCAGGGAAAACACAACCATGATATCCGCCACGGTAAAATCACTGCCAGATAACCACTGGTTGGACTCAAATCTGGTGTTCAACGCAGCCAAGGCCTTGTTAAATCTTTCAATCCCAATCTTGACCGCTATGCTTTGGGTGCCATCTTTGGTCTGAGGTGAGCCCAATGCTCGAAGAAGGGCCGGTTGAAATGTACCAGCCACCCAGTGCCACCAGTACAGAAAGTTTGGGTAGTCAGGGTGTGTGCTGGGCAAGAATAGTCCACCATTGCCGTATGTATAGCTGATGTACTCGATGCAGGCACAGCTTTCGGCGAGGGTCAGATCCCCGTCGTGAATGACAGGAGCAGCACCCATTGGATGCAAGGCCTTGTACTCGGGTGGCGCAAGGATAGGTGCTCGTTTGTACGTCTTTAGTTCATATTCAACGCCTAATTCCTCACAGAGCCAAGGTATCCGGTCTGATTGAGAAACATGGAGGTGGTGGATGAGAATAACCATGGTGGAGTAGGGATAAGAAGCGGGAACAAAATGTGAGGTTTTTTAGTTAGGAGTCTGCGTCAGAGCACTGGATTTTAAAGATGAAAGATAACTTGATTCAATGAAATTGAAAATTCTAGTAGGGATATCTGATTATATTTAAACTCATACATGATCCCTTGATATGAATTTTCCGTATTTTTCCGGTCCAAAGTTAGTCTGACTCAGTGTGGGGCCATTGGTCGGAATATCTGACACGGAAAAGTCCACCTGAGGATCCGGGATAACCGCAACACAAAATACGATATTATAGCTTCTGGGTCGCTTAAGATAAGAAAAAAAAACATGAGGAGATTTAGTTAGAATAAACTTAATACGAGAGACTGATAAGCTGAATGCGTCCTAGTCCCTGCAAGGGAGTACACAATACTTGATCATGAATTCTTGGTGTAAATGTGAATTAATTCTCTATTGGCAATTTCTCTTCAATCTGACAAGGAGACTACAAGTCTTGAGACCACTTCTCAATACAGGCCCTCAATAAACAATTCTAGTCTGTACACCTTGTCCCCAATCCGAGAGAGAAACTCCTGACTATGCGCGTTGTCCTTTCTCGGACCATCACGGGCTGATTCCAGCGTTCGTCTTCCAAGTTCCAATGCTTCCGTATATCTCTGCGCGGTGTCCAGCTCAAGCACCAGGTTCCACGCCGTGGTGAGGGTTTCGACATGATCATGCCCTTGGATTTCCATCTTTCTTGCCAGGTTTCCTTTATACAGCTCAATAGCTTCGTCCGTGGCTTGCTTCTGACTGAACATGTGTGCTAAATTGCATTCCTCTGTGAGCACCTGTCGGTGCATCTCACCAAGTAGTTCCTTCTTTGTCTCGTACACCATCGTTTGAAGCGAGATCGCCTCGTCGATTTTGTCTTGGTCTTCCACAATACTGGCGAGATTGGCCCTGCAATTCAACGTGTCCAGGTGACGCGGTCCGAGGACACGCTCGCTGCGGGAGAAGGCATCCCGATGTATTTTTTCTGAAAGATCGGGATCAACGAGGGAATTTGCCGTGCCCAAATCGCTCAGAGCGTCGATTGTGGCCGGGTCGTCTGCACCCAACACTTCGGTGCGAATCTCCACAAGTCGCTCCAGTATTGGAATGGCTTCGGCATCATAATTGAAAAGTAGTGACCATCCAAGTAATCCCGTGCTCGTCATGGTATCAACATGTTTCTCTCCCAGATACTTGGTGTTTATTTCCATGGCCTTTTCAAATCTCTGTCGACCCTCGTCGTAGTTACCGTTCCAGTGGAGGTACCGGCCCGTAGAGTTGAGCAGCTTCGCCCTCGCCAATTCCACCTTCTCGGTAGTGGATTTGAACTGGTGTCGAAGCATGAGCTCGGCATGAGGAAGCAGCATTTCTCCAAGCTGAAAGTAGTCCTGCTGAGGATGGGATGTGACCTCTGGGAAATGGTCCGCTACTGACGCCAAGGCAACTGCCGCCCATCGATCAACCTCGTTGGGGGTTTCCTTTTCTAGCCACCACCTAGTTGCCAGTTGTACAAGCCGGTGAGTACGGAAAACGGAGTCAGTTTCATCAGTGTCGATGAATGAGAAAGCTTTCAAGAGAGAAGTGGCGTCTTCAAAGTCGAACTCGTCCTCCTCTTTGTTTTGTAGGAGCAGTACGGGAATGCCCTGGTGCTGGAAGAAATTGATGAGACATAACAATTCAGTCGCCCGTTCATTAGACCCTCGAATGGATTCAAACGATAGAATCCAAGTCTTTGCTACCGACTCCATGGAGCTTGATTGTCTGGCATGGTCCATGAACTCATAACTTAGAAGCCTAGTCTTTGTTGAGTCGTTTTTGCGGTATTGTTCGAGGTACTGCTGGATAGTCCTTCGTCTCTTTGCCATGAACGCAATGGCCTGAGTAATAGCCAAGGGTATGTACTCGAGGGCATCCAGTAGCTCGAGGACAAGCTCCTCAGGTTGTTCATTCCCAAGACGCTCTCTAACCAGCTGCAGCCCTTCTGCCTTGTCCATTTCGTGAATATTGATGGGTAGCGCTGGGCTCGCCAGATCAACAGCGATGTCGCGGCTTCTGGTCGTGAAGAGGAGAGAGCCGTGCTCGCAGCGAGGGATCGACTCGGAAGGTGTCTTTCCAATCTTCATTTTTTCCCTGAAAAAAGCATCCTCGTCGTCGACGTTGTCAACAATCATCAACCAAGGACCCTCGTGGCGGACCTCGAGCCAGGATTTGAGCAGGACGGCAGCGTCAGATCCGGTATCTCCCGGGGTAACAAGCCCGCACTCGCTCGCAATACGCTTGAATGATTCTTCAAAACGGTCGACCGTAGCTGCATTGACCCAAAACACGGAGCATCGCCCTTCCTTCTTTTTCCGATGGCAGTACTCGAGGGCAATTTGAGATTTCCTACCACAGGTTTGAGCAACCATGAACCAGATGACATCACTGAATAGCACTCACCCTATGCCCCCCAAGCCGCACAGCGCAGCCTTGGGTTGACTCCCCTCCGCGAATGCCTTTTCAATCTTGTCAAAGAAGTCATTTCTCCCTACAAACTTGGCATTCCTGTCAAACGGCACAAGCCAAAAGGGCTTTGGGTACGGCGGCGGTTCATCAATCGTGAGCTTGCCGGTGCCGCCAACCACCTGATGAAAGGTTAACGTCGTGATATATCCAGACAGCGACTCGGCGGCATGTTGCAGCTTCTTGTCGTAAGCCAAACTCGCAATAGCCTTGCGCCTCCGCTCCCAAGACGATGCGTCAGAAGATGGCAGCGCCTTCTGGAGGATCTTGTTAACCTCGTCAGTTTCAGCTAGGCATCCTTGCACCACTGGCAAGAGCGCTTCCTGTGTTGTTTTGCTGACGCCGCCGGTCTCAATGTCGCTTTGGATGCGCTGCACCCCATCGATGATGAGAGGTAGCACCGTGGCAATCTGCTTGAATGCCTGAGGCACCTCGTCGGTGGCCCTATTGAAGTCAACCACCCGCTTGACGACCTTGGCGCCCAGATCCGCGAACTGCGCGATGGCGGCGACCAAGCCGATGGCCGTGACAGGGTCCATGAGGTGAGCAACGCGACTCTATCTTGAGGAGAGGCCCCTGGAAGCGAGAATTTACCTCCAGGGTTGGCAATAACGCGCCGTCTTGAGTGGCCCCACTCACCCCGCCTTAGGATTGATCGCGTGAGAATTCAGGAATAAATGCTTTTCAATAGTTTTGATCTGCAGAACTTGATGCTGTGAATGGGTCTGTTCATTTAAAGCATTTCCATTGGTTTCGGGAAGATTGAACCGTGGTATTACTCTCTATCAATGGCCATAGAGTGCGCCAAGCTGTATTTCTTGCTTTGGGGAATAAGTCCGGCATTTTCTGCTGGCGCTAAACTCGGATTGGCGTTGGCCACTGTTGGGTACTACCATAATTCCCACCGAAGCAGATTGGGCATTTATAGAGGATCAGCTAGGTTAACTTGGACATGTTTGCAAAATATTCAAAGTCCGAGGAGCGCAAAGAGTTCCAACAAAAAATAATTTCCTACAAGAGGCTAAATTGATAGAGTCCTCTAGGGACAAGAAGTAAAACTATCATTGGTTGAACTGCGATCCGGGCCAGTTCAGCATGCAACGGCTGATGACCTCGATCCCTCCAACCACTCACAACTAACAGAAATGCTTGTTACCCTCCGTGATTCCTGTTCCTTCTCCGCGGCCACCCTGGTTTAAATCTTCCTTTGTCGTGATCTCGGGATACACCGTGATATATTCCGAGTAACGAGGGAATCCATCTGTGGTGCTGGGTAGCGTAACCTCGTTGCTAACAACACCAACAAGCAGACCATCAAGACTATTCCTGCTCTTTTCAAGCCTGTTGCCGTTCTTGTCGATAACTTCCCAGTGGAGGTTTGTCTGCAGGTATGCTTTGACATCGTCCTTGTTGAAGCTGGCCAGCTGACCCGCAAAGTATCGCTCAACTAGCGCAATCGTGAGCGGGATCTGGCCCGTAATCTCGACCCCAACAGCCTGGTCCTTTTTGCACTTCCCGCAAGAAGTACTCTCGGACTGGCCGAAGGGGGCGAATGTACCGACGTGATATGGCGACACTGAATAAAGAACAGTGGGCTCTTCCGGGGGCACAGGGCCTAAGAAGACATGCACTAGGTATCTTCCGCCAAGAGCGTGCTTTACCGCCTTGATGTTGACAAGCCACTCTAGGTAGGTTTCATCCTTGAGCAAGTCGAACACAGACAATTCCTTGGGAATTTTGACCTGAGGAATCTCCACCGGCTCCAGAATTGGTTTCAGGTCAGGTGCAATGCTAGGCTTCACTGTATGAGCAACGCGCAATGCCGTCAACGCAGTATTAGGCGCCTTGACCTGTTCAATCTGCCCCAGCCTCTTGGCGCGCTCCTTGAGTGTGGTTTCAGGCTCCACATTTCCAGCTCTCTTTGCCAACATTATGTTGGCAAGTGATGCGGATGGGTAGAGGTCACGAAGACTTTTCTTGATACTGTCGCGATAGAGGCTTGCATTATTGTCAAACTTCCAAGACTGGGTTTCAGGGTACGCATAGCCAAAAGTTGCCGTATCGCGGACTTCACTTGAGTTCCAAAACTCTGTTGTAGTCTTGTAGAATGGCAAAAGGTCTGTGAGAAGGCCTTCTTTGCCCTGTTCTGGTACAGCCCAGTTTGCGCCCTCTGTTGCCTGAGTTGTAACCCAGGCATCGTCTGCATCAGGCTTCTCACGAAGGCCGTGCCAGATTGCAAGTAGACGGTCTATATTGCTCGGATAATGTTAGCCCAACGGTTTGGAGCTGGTTTGCTCTATACTCACGTATGATGCAGCCAGAATATCGGATCAAATGAGGAGATGGCCGGGTTTGTCATGTGGCCAAATCTCTCGATGTTATTCTGATCAGCACCAGAACCGCCTACGAGAACGTGAATGGAGTTGTGGATATCCTCAATACTTCCAAAGCCCCGACCCTTGACCGTGGACTCATCTTGACCCGTCCGTCCTGGTGGCACCCAGCGGTTGTTGCTCGCCTGCTTGAAGAGATCATAGGATTGGAGTATATAAACTACTCGCTCGCGCAGGTTGACCTCCATCTGTACACCATCTTGGAGGCCATTGGTGTACGGCGTGAGGTTCTCAATGAGAAATTCCCGCTTCTCCTTTGCAGTCTCCGATTGCTCCGAGGCACCTTGTCGGTGATAGCGAGTTGTTGATGAGAGACTGTCGACCTATTTGATATCACATGTTAACAAGAAAAAAATACCAAATAGAAACGACTACCACAAGGGATGCCTGACTCACTTTGACATTTTCATCTGTGCCTGATCGAAACTTGTATGAATATAATGGGTTAGGGATTTCAACAGGGTCGCCTTCCTTGAGGTCTTTGTACTCCTTGTACTCCTTCCTCAAGCTTTCTGGCATCTTGACCTGAACCTTGTCCGAATCAGTCGCCTCATCGGGAAACATTGGGAGGCTTGGGCGAGCCCAATCTGCGGATAGATTGTCAGTGGGATACTCTGGAATTAAACCGTGTCTGGATGACTACTCACCCCAGAATGGCATCCGAAATGCTTTAGCGGCAGCCACGTAGGTATCTTTGCCTTCATCGTGGGTAAACTGCTCCGCCACATGGGTCATAGCATCACGGAGCAGAGACTGGGCGAAGCTGATTAGCATTTGGCTCTTCATTTAGAGTGACCCAGATTTACCTCAAAGAGGGCCAAGTATGGCCGATGCCACGTGAGGAACAGGATGGAAGAATGAGTGCAGAAGCCTCCGAAGTCGTCAATATTAGTCTCATCCCTTTCTCTTGCTAGCCCAAGGATGGTCGCGTCATTTTCAGGCCATGACTGGTATGAAAGACCATGAATTCCTAGACTCTATCAGCTACCATCACTGCAAATGTCTCAAGAGATTCATACCGGCAATTTGGAAGTAGGAGAGCAACCTATCCTGGGGGACCAACTGGAATTGCCAGAGGCCAAGGAGATAGAGGTTCCACGCGTCTTTGTCGTTCTTAAAATCTCGAAGCTCCTGACGGATTCCGGGTTTCTCTCCAGACCCCAGGTCGATACCCTTGATAACATAGGGGCCGGTCGGCTCAGGGGGGTTGAATGGGGGCATTTTGGAAAACTTGGGTGATCCTGTCGTTAAAGTGAGGATGACAAGAAAAAAGCCTCTGTTGCTATCTGATCTCCTGGGGTGGGATAGCGGGAGAGTGTCCTATTTATGGAGCTTCATTCCCCCGCATGTCTGAGTATGAGCCTCATAAAAAAACATCCAATGTGAAGGCTCAATACAAATTGGCTTCATATCGGCTCAGCTGAAAAAGAGTTCAGCCTATTGAATCTGATTCTCCACACCCGTTACAAAAGGCGCAACGTGATTGTCAGATAATGAAGGCGCCTGTTTGAGGGTCGTTCACTAATGCACGATATGAGAGTGGCTTGCTTGCTAGATACCACATGGGGCAAGGGTTGGGCAAATTTGATTAGTTCGATGAATTGTGACATGTGTCTTAGAGCGGCCACCACTAGTCAACGTTCTAGACTCTGACTCAGCATGGGACTATCTGCTGGGTTTCTCGGCACTCTGACCTTAATATGTTGAGGGGTAAACACTGAGGGGTAAAACTGAGCATTGAACGGAAATTTCCGAATACCAATCGAGACATGTATGGCTCGCTGGACGCCATGTGGCGGCGGCATCAGGACCGTTTGGGCCTCATAAGACCTCCCTCGTGTTAATTGGTATGTGATACGCTGACATGCGCTTCGGTGGCTGGCTGACTGGTACTTTCATTATGGCTGACGGGCTGAGACTGAGACGGCGCCAAACTCTACAGCGTAATTGATGGAGTACCTACGACCTTGTCGGACTGACTGATAGATTGCCTGGTCTCGACGAATCTTGATCTGCCTTCAGCTAACCCCATGAGTCCAATGTAGCTGTAATATCAAAATCAAGATTTGAACTTAGTCGCCATGTCTGAGGTTTTATGCGATGGTATGAATCGTCCGTTCTCGCACCCTAGATGAACCCTCTTTTGTCAGACGGAATCAGACACCTATGCCGCTATGCGTGGCTAAATGCAAGGTTGAAGTCAGCAGTGCAATCAATAGTTCCATATCTCACCCACTTTTCGTATCTAGTCTGGCTCTGACCTCCCAATGACATTTTCCGGGGCTGGAGTTCAAAGGGCAATGGATGTGCTCAAAATCTGATAGAGGAGTAGTGGACAACTTAAAACGAGGGGTAGAGCTAAATTAATTTTGGTTTAGTTAGGCTTCTAATATAAGTCAGACTGCTGCGAGACGATCTACTCGGCAATGCTGCATAGATTCAAGCAGTTTCAACACCAGATTAGGCCAAAGCTCCCTATAGCTGTAATGTTTCTCCCTGTGAAGGCAGCAGGCCAAATCTTGAGGCATCGATGAGACCATCATTGCGAATATGCTTGGGAGCTTTGTAGCGAAAACGAGGATACCAATTCCCATATTTGAAGAAGATCCACATGAGCAGCGCCTTGGATGGTTAGCACAGCGATGAATTGCTTGCCTTGCCCTCCCCAATGCTTTCCCTGAAAAAGACCTAGCAGAGGTCAGGTCGAGACTCAGCTCTCCGCATGCTATCGTCAATCCCCCCACCGCAAGTTGAACACTAGACGTCTTGGCATTTTGCTAACCAGTATGAGCTCGCAGGCGGATTGCAGTTTGCAGAACCAGGTGTGATGAAATTAATTCGTTAGTACTAGATCAGATAAAGCAACATACTAAACCAGAGTCGTATCGATGAATTGAAAGCAAAGTCGTTGGATAGGTGTCTTCAAGCCGCCTACTACCATCAGAAATGTTGATGCACGTCATTAGAAATACAATTGTATCATTAAATTAAGAGAAATGTTTCATATACAACTGGTCTTTCTTTTCACGATTGCTTTGTCAAAGTATTCTTGGCCCATTGCCTTTGCACATATTTTTGCTACTAATATCACAACATTGATGTATACTACCAGGGTTAGGGTTAGGGTCAGGAGTATCGGTCTCGAAAAATGGATCCACCACCATCAGCCTATAACGATGCCAAGTTACTGCCACCATCTGCAGCCGCCTCAATGCGATAGACAGCCTTGGCTGACACATGTGACAGGGCTTGAGCCACTGCGCCTTGCAAAACAGTTGCACAGCCTGATTTAGAAACGCGCGAGGCCTCTTTTCCCCAACAAGTTACAATAACTCTAACTAGCCGGCTCCGTACGAGATACCAAATAACCTAGAAGCAGGTCATGCCTTTCCACGATGTTACCTCTCGAAAGAGACGCCAAAGCGATGGCGATGACGATGCGCCGACTGCTTCCAAACGATCAAAAGACCAGCATCTTGACAGCCGCGACCACGAACCCCGCTTGAGATTTAGCGTTGAAGAATATACCGTCGGTTGGATCTGCGCGCTCTCGGTCGAGTTGACAGCAGCAAGGGCTATGCTTGATGCAATACACGAGGATTTACCTACCGATGAACATGACAGCAACTCGTATACCCTTGGGCATATCGGGCCACACAACATTGTTGTTGCAGGTCTCCCCTCGGGACATTATGGCACAAATAACGCAGCCGTAGTGGCAAACAACCTGAAGCGGAGTTTCCCAGCCATCAAAATCCGATTGATGGTTGGAATTGGCGGCGGAGTACCGGGGAGGGTGGATATCCGACTTGGTGATGTCGTGGTTAGCGACAAGGTGATCCAGTACGATTTCGGCAAGACAATGCAACAAGGCAAATTTCACAGGACAAGCGATGCAGTTAGACCTCCCCAGGACATTCTGACAGCTGTAACCAGGCTACGAGCGATTCAAGAAGGGAAGCCAGCGAGAATAGAAACTATTCTATCCCGCATGCTCCAGCGTCAGCCAACAATGAAGGAGTACGCCGATCGGAGTCCGTTAAAAGATTTGCTATTCGAAACCGTATACGAACACAATGGGTCGAACAACAGTTGCGAACGATGCGACATGTCAAAATTGACGACACGATCAGAGCGGCTTGATAATTACCCCAACATTCACTATGGAACCATAGCCTCGGCAAACCAGGTAATGAAAAATGCTAGAACAAGAGACACCTGGGCCGCTCAAGATAACATCCTATGTTTCGAGATGGAAGCTGCAGGCTTAATGGACCATTTTCCGTGCCTAGTCATTAGAGGCATTTGCGATTACTCCGATTCGCACAAGAATAAGGAGTGGCAACCATATGCTGCCGCCACCGCCGCAGCGTATGCAAGAGATCTTCTTTGTAAAATGCCGCAAAAGAGGCCTCAGAACATTTTTTCCAGCAGTTCAGGGTCTCTCTCAGAGTCTCTACCGCCAGAGCGTCAGGAGCAACTCTCGAGATCACTATCCAACGATCAGAAAGAAGCGTTGTTGGAGGCGTTACGGTTTGATCAAATAGACGCGCGTCATTTAACAATCAAGAATGCCCACGGCAAAACATGCAAGTGGCTGCTGAGTAAATCTCAGTACCTTGACTGGTTAGAACCCAAAAAGCTTGAGCAACATCATGGCTTCCTCTGGATCAAAGGGAAGCCGGGGGCTGGCAAATCAACCTTGATGAAATACATTTTTCGCAATGCTAAAAGGAAAATGGGAGGAAAGGTCATTATCAGTTTCTTCTTCAATGCACGTGGATCTGATTTGGAAAAGTCAACGGCTGGCATGTACCGGTCACTCTTGGTCCAACTCTTGGAACAGATACCAGCTCTACAAATGGTTTTTGAATCCCTCGGGATGAGAGCCCGCAACTTGGATCAAACGCACCAGTGGACGGTTGAAATACTCGAAGACTTATTTGAACAAGCCATAGAGTGTCTTGAAAACACACCCGTGGCATGCTTTATTGATGCCTTGGATGAATGCGACCAGCGTCAAGTGCGTGACATGGTAGCCTTATTCGATCGTTTAGGTGACTCAGCTACATCCAGTGGGCTCGAATTTTATGTCTGCTTCTCCAGCAGGCATTACCCTCACGTTACAATAAACTCCGGGTTGGAGTTAGTTCTCGAAGGCCAAGAAGGCCACGAACAAGATATTTCCAATTACATTCAGAGCGAGCTGAAGATTGGCAACAGTAAACTCGCTCAAACAATCCGAAGCGAGTTGCAAGAAAAAGCGTCAGGCGTTTTTATGTGGGTGGTTTTGGTGGTGGATATTCTCAACCGAGAATATGACAGTGGTCATATGCATGCGATGCGAAAACAAATCCGTCAGATTCCCGGAGACCTTCATGAGTTGTTTCGTGATATTCTAAGTCGTGATCAATATCGCCAGAACGAGCTTCTCTTGTGTCTTCAGTGGGTTCTTTTCTCTCGGACACCTTTGACGCCAGAAGAGCTCTACTTTGCCATTATTTCTGGGGACAGCGATGAAATCCCTACACGCTGGGATCGAGAGGAGATATCTGTGGATGTAATGAAAAGGTTCATCCTTAGCTCCTCGAAAGGCCTAGCCGAAGTTACCAAGTCAAAGGCCCAAACAGTTCAGTTCATTCATGAGTCAGTTCGAGATTTTCTCCTGAAAGAAGATGGGTTGAGTAGTATTTGGTCTGGCCTAGACAATCTAGAGGGGCAAAGCCATGAACGACTGAAGGCTTGCTGTCAGCGATACGCCAACATTGATATTTCTGCCTGTGCCCATTTGGAGGAGCCTCTTGCCAAAGCCTCGGCCTCACTTAGCCAGTCAGTCACGTCGATGTTTCCCTTTTTAAAATACGCGGTTCAAAATATGTTGTACCACGCCGACAAAGCAGCCGCCTCTAATGTATCACAGACTGGTTTCCTAAGTAGTTTCCAGTTGGAGAGATGGCTTCATCTGCAAAACGCCTTCCAATTATATGGCAATCGCCGATACATACTCAATCAAACACGACTTCTTTACATCTTGGCAGAGGTCAATGCGCCACATCTTATTGAAACATGCCCGTCGGTGCAATCATCAATAGAGGAAGGAAAGGAGCGATATGGATGCCCACTATTGGCAGCAATGGCCAACGGGAGTCATGAAGCCGTCCAAGTATTTCGAGACGCTTTAGTTCCACTCTTACCCGACTCAAACTCGGTCAAAAAACAACTCGGTCGTGAGAACATAAATAAGCATAAAGGGTTCACAATTAGTCGCAATTTCACATTCACAAGTACTCAGCCACTTATTCACTATGTTGCAGAATATGGCGACCAGGTTTTGCTTGCTGTTCTTCTTCACGTGAAAGGTGACACAATCGACAGAAAGAACAAGGAAGGCCGGACTCCCCTTTCATTAGCTACTGCAAGGGGCTATAATTCAATAATTAAACTTCTTCTAGAGACTGGAAAAGTTGATCCTGACTCAAAGAACAAGGAAGGCCGGAGTCCTCTTTCATATGCTGCTGGAGGGGGCCATAATTCAACCGTTAAGCTTCTTCTAGAGACTGGAAAGGTTGATCCTGACTCAAAGAACAAGGAAGGCCGGAGTCCTCTTTTATATGCTGCTATAGAGGGCCATAATTCAACTATTAAGCTTCTTCTGGAGACTGGAAAAGTTGATCTTAACTTAAAGGATAACAGTGGCCGGACTCCCCTTTCACATGCTGCTGGAGGGGGCCATAATCTAACTATTAAGCTCCTTCTAGAGACTGGAAAAGTTAATCCTGACTCAAAGGATAATTATGGCCGGAGTCCTCTTTTATATGCTGCTAGAGGGGGCTATAATTTAACTCTTGAGCTTCTTCTAGAGACTGGAAAAGTTAATCCTGACTCAAAGGATTATACTGGCTTTACTCCCCTTTCACATGCTGCTATAGAGGGCCATAAATCAACTATCAAGCTTCTTCTGGAGACTAGAAAAGTTAATCCTGACTTAAAGAATAATAGTAGCCGGACTCCCCTTTCATATGCTGCTGGATGGGGCCATAATCTAATTATTAAGCTCCTTCTAGAGACTGGAAAAGTTAATCCTGACTCAAAGGATGATTATGGCCGGACTCCTCTTTCATATGCTGCTGGAGGGGGCCATAATCTAATTATTAAGCTCCTTCTAGAGACTGGAAAAGTTAATCCTGACTCAAAGGATGATTATGGCCGGAGTCCTCTTTTATATACTGCTAGAGGGGGCCATAATTTAACTCTTAAGCTTCTTCTAGAGACTGGAAAAGTTAATCCTGACTCAAAGGATTATACTGGCTTTACTCCCCTTTCACATGCTGCTATAGAGGGCCATAAATCAACTATCGAGCTTCTTCTGGAGACTAGAAAAGTTAATCCTGACTTAAAGGATAATAGTGGCCGGACTCCCCTTTCATATGCTGCTGGAGGGGGCCATAATCTAATTATTAAGCTCCTTCTAGAGACTGGAAAAGTTAATCCTGACTCAAAGGATGATTATGGCCGGACTCCTCTTTCATATGCTGCTGCTCTAGGGCGCCATAAATCAACTATCGAGCTTCTTCTGGAGACTGGAAAAGTTGACCCTCACTCAAAGAATATGTATGGCCGGACTCCTGTTTCAATAGCTATCGAAAGAGGTCATGATGCAATTGCTCAGCTTCTTTCTCAGCATAACAAGTCATAATCGATGATTTCATTTCTTACCAAAGGAGGCCGAACTAGGGGCAATGTCTTAGCTAGCTTTACCTGAACAATCTTGGGATATACGCTTTGACAGGGATGTTGTCAAACCAGAGTGATTCTAAGTACGAGATCAGTCTCTTTCTAATTCGCTTATTTATGGCCCAGAATGTAAGGTTGATTACATATGGGTTCATTTACATTGACCCTCTCGAATTCTTTGGGTGGTAAAGTCAATTTCTTTGTATGATAATATCCGATAATTGGAAAATCCTTTTGTACCGCTACAATTATCTAGGGGATTTTGTCTAACTCCAAATTTAATCATACTAACACCAGCACAACCACAAGTATTTCTATGAGGTATTACCGATGACATTGATGGTGCAAGCTCACCCTTCCCCATTTCATATTGACCTAAACCTAAAAAAGTAGCGCCATCTCGGACATAAAATGGGCGGGGAGCCAGCACTATAGTTATTTCTTCATGTGTAATCCTCAAGCTCTGGTTGCCTGAGCTGACTTAACTAGCTTTTCACTATGAACTTTATATAGTAGGCTATAATACCCATAGCCTTTAAAATATAGATATCTCCAATAGCCTCTACTAACCCTCTAAATAACCTTATAGAAAACCTTAATATTAATAACTAAGACAAAATAGCTATTATAGCTAGTTTTACTTGCTCTTTCTTTTCCCTCTAATAGCAACAGTAAAAGTATATAATAATATAAGACCTCTTATAATAGCTACTAATACCTCTTTTGCTATTACCTTTAAATACCCTATTCTCTATTACTTTTAATTAATAATTTTAAATTACTTTACTATAAATAACTATAAATTTAGCTATAAATACTTTAAATAAGATATTAAAAGCTTAAAATTTATTTATAGCTTTATTAAAAGTAATTTTAAATATCTATCCCTTAATATAATACTAAATTCTTAAAATCTAAGAAATAAAGAACTTATAAATTTAATAATCCTAAAATATAAAATCTTATTATAAAATCTATTATTAGTAAATAAGTATTAGTTTATCTAAGCTAAAAAAGTAATCTTAAAGTAACTTAAGAGAGCCTTAAGGATTAATAAGAAGCTCTTATTATTATAATAATAATTCCTATAAAGGATAAGAGATAGTAATTTAAAAAATATCCATAGGATATAGATTTATTAGCTATTAGCCGCAATAAGGGCTATTATAGCTAATACCTAGGTCTTTATAAGGTTAGGCTAGAATATAGATTAGGAAGGAAAGGGATAGAAAGGGCAGTTTATAAGGAAGTTCAGCGTTAGGGAAAGGAAAAAGGTTATAATTAGGCGTTAAGGGTAACCAAAAGGAATATACCATGGGTTTTGTTCATACAATTGCATCACACAGTGCCATGGTTGTTTCAAGCTCTAAATATACCCTCACCATGGAGAACCACCATTCTACTAGTCATCCATGTTATTCTCCAGCGAGATGAAGAATTCGCTATTGGCAAGAGAGTTTTGGTCAGGCATTTGGGCAAGTCGGAGTTTTTATTCCTATGTGGGGTTTGGCATGGCTTGGCGCTGCAGCTATAGCATGTTTTGGAACATGGTCAGGCAGCTGTTGGGGGCGGCCAAAGGAGGCTGAGGTGGGTCATCTCGGTTTCCTGATGTCGTGCACGTCTGCTTAGAGGGCCAAGGCGTAAGGCATTCAGCAGAGCAGTGATCAGGGATTGTCCTGAGGATATTACCCTGGACACTGCAAAGGGTGGGATTCGTGAGATTTTGGTGGAGCCGTCGCAGGCAGTGACCACCAAAATAAATACGGCGACCAAACCACAGTGGGAAATGGCCGGGAAGCGTCCCAAAATAATCCTCGAATAATACGGCCGGACTGAGGCGATGCTGACATGTCTAGCCGCAATCAGTGATGAAAACTGGGATGTTTGCAGGATTACGGGCCCACAGCGTTTCTCCATTTTTCGAGGCTGGTCAATGCAACAGAACAGGCCCAAATAAAACTGGGTGCAAATCATTCAGCCGCTCATTTCTGTTTGCGCCCTTTTCCCCGATGCCCCCCAAGGACAGTTCTTGTCTGATAAAGTCAAGATGGCGACACAGGACCGGAGTGAACATGATTATCCTCTGTTATCGATAGACACCGGCGTCGGGAAGCATCGCGGGATGAGACCTCCAAGCTACAACGAGACAAAGGGCACCCAAGATGTCGAGTCAAAATGGGGGAAATATTGGTGGACAACGTATTCTATGCTATCATTCTATGTCTTAGGTAACCTCGACGCATCCACTCGCCTCGTCTCTAGGGCCTTGGCAGATTCCCTCAGTCAACTAACACTATACCTTCTATCAAGCATTGGCCACTGCCTTGGCGCACCTGGGAATGTTCCTCAGACTCGATGGAAGACTCGTAGGCGATCACGGAATCCCTCGCCAGACATATGTTACGGCACTATCAACGCTATTAGTCAACATTTTTAGCACATGTATCGGCGTGTCGCTGGCTGTGGCCTCGACGCAATATGTGTGGCACCTGTTTAGGACAAAGCCTATGACGGTTGGAGCCATTGAGAATGTTCTAAGGGTACGCAGGGACGCCATTATCCTTTTCGGACCATCGACGTGGATGGTTGCTCCTGTTGCATGCACGATAGCCGCCCTCATCTGGCTATTGGCGCTGGCCAAGGCATTTCCACCAGGTGCATTGACCATTGTTTCCAGGAATCTGGTTAACAAGACCGAAGTGCTGGCTCCCACCTTCAAGTCCAACGACACTGTGAATTACAATACGCTATGTTTAAATGGTGTTCTGACTTCCATGTGGAGTTGCACGTATGTTTTCTCATATCACACCGCTACACATCTAACCAAATACTAGGACCCTCAATCCAGCCGCAGGAAGAATCGCCTACGCTACACTTGCCACAGGAGAAGTCCTGACGTCGCCCTCTGTGTGTGGATCTAACTGTACTTATGATGTTGCGTTTGGAGGGCCGCAATTAAAATGCACCAAGAAAACAGTAACGACAGTCCAGACACGCATGTCTAATGGCTGGTATCAATACTACTCTGGTGGCTCAAGCGACACCTCCGAGATATCCCTGCTCCAGGCGGTGTCGGACACCAAAGTGGAATATCCCAGCTTTTATATCAACGTATCAAAACCAATTGGTTGGGTTTCGTATGGACTGGTAGCAAACAAGACCTATCTCGAATGCCAGCCCGAGATTGTAACCTATGATCTCAAAGTGGGCTATAATGATGGTGTGCGAAATCTATCCATCTCCAAGAGAGATGATGCGCGAAGCCTGACGGAGCTCTACGTACCAATGATCGGACCGCCAGCCAATAGTTCAGTTGCCTGGACATCGGATCAAGTTAATACTTTGACGGCAACGAATATCTTTGCAATCATTACTTCAATGATCAAGCCTCTGACCGGAATCTATCCAATGGAATCGTACGGCAAACCTGATCGTAATGAGACGATTAAACTTGAAAACGGCACAACGATCAAATACGAAGTGGGAGCCTATTCGGTATTTCATACAACTTATGAGACTCTTCGTGAGTAACAGCGTGCCTGCCATACGACGAGTAAGATGTTGACTGACTTGATGACAGAGCCGATGAATGGCACGATAGTTGACAAAACATATCTCAACAAGAATCGCGACAGCATGGACTTCTTGGTAGATCCTGAAATCCAGACTTCAACCGATATTCTCAACGAACTATTATCAAATGTGACGCTCTCGATGCTTTTCACGCTTCCTTATTGGAACACGACAGTTAAAGCAACAGAGGCAACTCCGCGCAACTTCTATTCCTTCTCAGACCCGATATACCTCTTTGTACCATACGGAGTAGCGCTTGCCGTAACATTGCCATTCATCATCCTGGGAATCGTAACGCTCCATAAAAATGGGGTACCGGCAATAGACGGCGGATGGCTGCAGGTGCTCATGACGACAACGGCAAGCCAGAGGCTGAGCAAGGCGGCTGCTGGAGGCTGCTTGGGTGGAGATGACAACGTTCCCAAGGAACTCAAGAAGATGAAGGTCATGTTTGGAGAGGTCGCTCAGCCAGGATCTGTGGGAGACGGCGGGTTACGGCGGGCAGGCTTTGGTTTAGCGGATGAGGTTGCTCCGTTAAACCGACGAGTAAAGTATGGAGCGACTTTTGACTAATGCATTTATGATTTACCGTTAAGACTAGAGCAACCGGGAAAAGAAAATGAGGATTCCCAGAGGAGTCATGTATTCAATACCTGAGATTTATCTATGTACGAATAGACGATATAATGCTTTTCATGGTCTTTTAGCATGTCAATGATAATCCCAGGGCGGCTCAACGGTGCGACCTCAACATGTCGAGATGCCCCGCAGTTGCGTGCGTCTGTGCTCCGTCGACTGATTGGCTGGTGTCTCGCTTGTGCCAGGGCAACGGCAGTCGAAGCAAATACCGACACCTAACCCACTGGCATTGGTCCCACGTGATGAGTGATACAACTGTCCCCCTCCTCAACCAGCAGTGACAATTGCTGCTGGGCTGATTCACAAACAATTTCAGCTTCGATTCCGCCGCCATGGACGACGAAGAAATCGCCGAGCAGAAACTCGCTGCTCTTGACCGCGCCGAGGCCGCGCTTCGAGCTCGATCCGACGTCTTCCGCACTGGCGTGGGACACTTTTGGGGCTTGCTCGAGCCCCGGGATTACATGAGGGCACGCTTCGCCGCAGCCAGTGCACTCATTAAAGTCGACGTGGAGGCTGCCCTCGGGCACTTTCAGGACATGCTACGCCTAAACCGGAGCGACAACTTGGGTGTGCGAGACATCATCCCCTTCCTGCTGCTACAGCTCAACCGGGAGCAGGAGTGCTATGATTTCCTCAAGTGGTGGGCTATCAATGGCCCGAGTGGCAATTACGACTTTGGTAATCTCTCGCTGCCGTATTTCAACATTCGCGGGGCCAATGTCTGCGAGCCCATCGATATGTTCTGCTCAAAATATCTGGAACTCAGCCACCTCGTCGCCATCACCCTGCTCAAGCTGCGCCTGTGGCTCGACCTTTCGGCCTGCGAACCCGATTTTTCAGAAGGCTTCGGCCTCAATACCATGCCTGATCGGCCTCTTGGAAGACTTGTGGAGCAAATGGTGCAAAACATGAGCCTCGACCAATATTGGAAAAAGGTTGGTGCTTTGGAAAAGCAATATCGCAGGCTTTGCCAGGTGGTGCAAGAGGCAAACCCACACTTCTGGGAGCTTCTGATCGCCGAAGAGGCTGTTTCCCCACCCGCTTTCTATAATCGAGGTTCTGAAGAGGAGGCTTCTCTGGTTCTTCACCAGTGTCTGCGTGCCTGGCAAGACACAGAAGATGCCATCATCATGGTTAATGCGGAAACCTCGAAATTCGCCTCCGTATATCAAGGTGCACCTGCTGCCGCTGGTCTTTCTAATACGCCACCCGAAGGCCCGACAACGGCGACAGCGACGTTGGAGAGAAGACGGGGTACTGGAAACGCTTTCCCCTCGAAATTCAAGCCTCCACAGCCGACATCCTCGCCCGCTGAACTCTTTCCCCCATGTCTCACGGGCTCCGGCCGGACTGTCCGGTTCGTCCGCCGCAACAACCAAAAACAGGTGCTTGCTTATGTCGATGGTGCTTGTGCCAACAATGGGCAGCTGGACCCTCGCGCGGGCTGGGCAGTCGTCCTGGGGCTGCCTGGAAATGACCAAGAGAACAAAGAACGCGTTGTGTCTGGGCGATTAGAGAACAAGGGCCCATTTGGAGATGCTACTGTGGCGACCAGCAACCGAGCTGAACTGAGAGCAACCATCGCTGCGTTGCGTGTTTGCGACTGGCAGGCCGAGGGTTATGAAAGCCTCGTCATCGCTACAGATGCCTCGTATGTCGTCGACGGCGCCACCGGCTGGGTGAAGGGCTGGGTGCGCAACGGGTGGACGACGCGCAGCGGCGGCGGTGTCAAGAACAAGGACTTGTGGGATCTGCTACTCGGCGAGGTAGAGAGATGGAAGGACAGGGGACTGCGGATTTATTTCTGGAAAATTGGAAGAGCGCTAAACAACAGTGCAGATGCCGCGGCAAAAGAAGCGGCATACAATGGAGCGGACGAGGCTGAGTTCAGAGACAAGACGACAGAGCTTTTCCAAATCACGGCACCCGTGACTAGACCAGGCTCTCGCACCCTTGCACTATGTGTCGAATCCGATTTCGCCTTCGACATGTTTTTCGGGGGCATCATCCCCCGTCTTACTTCGAAAGCCAACTTGGACTGGGCCAGAACGCCAGACGCCGCCCTCGTCAAGCTTACCCAGGAACCGGCTCCGTCCATTATCATTATCTCCGATGCAGCCATCGCACGCCATAGAAAGATCTGGGAGCGTGTCATAGACCGCCTCCGAGGAGGAGCGACGGTCGTGTTGGGTGGAATTTTCAGCAGCTCGGTGGACGAGGGAGAGTTCACTCGCGTCTTTGCCAAGCTCGGTCTACCCTGGCAGAGAGGATCCTACGACCGGGCAGATGTCCGTTTGCGACGCGATGCAGTGGGTGCACACCTGGCCAACCAGCTCCCATCCACATACAGTCAAAAAGCAGTGTACGTGCAGGGCGTCGAGAGATCGGCAATTTGGTATGCCCAGAGCGAAGCATCTCGGGAGGGTGCAGTGGTATTTGCCAACGTTGGGCGAGGCAAGCTCGGTTACATTGGGGATGTCAATGGCGAAGAGGAATCGCAGCTGGCGGTTTTGGCCATGTGTGGCTTTCTAGATTAATTAATATCGGATCAAGTGGTGGGACAGTCTTGACAATGATGAATTTTAGTTTAAGTAGCGACATCTTACGCAGGGTCTCATCAAGCGCTTGAAAGGTCCAGGGCTCTATTATGTATCATTGCCAAATCTACCTACAACTCTGATTGGCATTAGTATTGTTACCTGCACTGGAATGATTTCTGTGGCTATTGCAGTTGAGGGGGCAAAATTCTAATTCTCGAATTCTTTGGTTGACAGCCCTCTAGCCGTGACCCTGAGGTCTTATGATGGTCAATTGCAATGCTTTCTTTCCCAGTTAAATATTTCGTTACTTACTGTGGGAGGCTCATTCTAATAAACTCCATCGGAATAGCATCGCTCAGTCTTGCGGCATCCCACCGTTCAAGTAACGATGTAACCGGCTAATACGCCGAGCTTTGGCATCCACTCGGGGCTTCGTCAGTCCAGATAAAGAACTAGAACCTTCCTCCACAGCTCTAGTCTTCTTTTCTGCTAATTCCTGCGTCCCCGCCAAGAAAACTGCAGATGTTTCCTCAACCCTATCTCGAATATTGTCTTCCTCGTTGACGACTATTGCCTCATTCAAAAGCCCCATGGCATCTTCTGCCACCATAAACCTGTCGCTTTCGTGGTCATATGTAAGGGGGAAAATGTTGTTCAGATAGTGCTGATTGAATAGGTGACCACGCACACTGCGGAAACAAAAGATTCTACCACCAAATCGTGAAATCTTTGGCGGGCGGGCTTTCCTGTTGAACGGCGCAAGAATACCCCAAGATGCAATCAAGTCATCTTTATTTGCATAGTGTTCAACGTGTCCTACGGCACTGACGTTTGAAGTATCTGGCGTATAACGAATCGGGGACATAAGTGGGTCTTGTATATCACGTATATCTGTCGTCCCAAGCTGAGATGAAATTTCGCTACCCAAAGAAGAAAATGATTGGAGTGGTTCCTTGCCGCTGCTAGTACTTTTCTCCTTTGGCGTTGGTGGACGATAATATGCCATACGTCGAAGCGGGTTGCTGAGAGAGGTCGCCGCATTGCCGAAAGTATAAACTTCGAGTTTCGACAGGAGGTCCTGAGGAACTTCTTGTAGCAGCCAATCAATGGTGATGCCTCCTATCACTCCGCCTTGAGAGTGCATTATGAGGATAATCTTGGACTTGTTTGGATCAGAGAGCAGCTTTCTAACAATGTCGAAGCAGACATTGGCATCTGAATTCATGCATCCAAAATTCCGATGGACTATACATCGAATAATGTCGGATAGGAACCCCGATGTCCTGCTGTGTATACCCAGTATAGGACGCCCAAAAGTAATGGCAAGTCTATTCAAATTCATCCTCATCCATTGTTCACTGGTGGCTAATCAGTAAGTGAGGCAGAGAGAAGGGGAGAGATACGTACCCGACACCAATTCCGTTCAAAAAGACCCATTGTTCGTGTTCATGTTGTGGAAGAGCACTTGCATATTTCGCATCTGAGTGATAGATGTTCTGAGTTCCATTAAGAACGTTGGATAACGCCCAGTTGACAGCCGTGCAAGCTGAAATCATGCCTATAACCATCCATAGTGGGAATATAAAGGTGAAGGATAAAATGAAAAGGAATAAGAGTTGGTGAACCACAAGCACTGCATGTATGGTCATATAAAACAAGTTATTTAACGTGGGTGAAAGCTCGTTGAATTCATTAAATCGTAATGGCTGGCTCCCCAAGTCAATCGGGTACACGAGCTGCGGCAGCCTTGATATGTTTCTTGCGAAGAAGAAAAAGTCGTTGATGAACGTTCTCCAGGGTAAATCTGTATGCGAGTTGGCGAGAAAGTCCCTCTGTACGTAGTTGGACTGATGCGGTATAGTAACTGAGAGCCTTGAGAGACAATTTATCACGTGGCTGATACTTCCAATGATTTGTTTCTGTTTGAGCTCTTTGGAGGACCTGTCTTCCTCTCCCTGAAAGTATTCTTCTAACTCGACGATGACGGGGTCTGCTTCCCCTTGGGGCACTGTCACATTCTCGTTCTCGTTTGCAGCTGAAATGCCTTGCTTAAATTAGTAGATGTGCCTATCTCCAAGGTTCATCGAGTCATATCTACCATCTTGGATTGAGTAGTGAAGATCCTCAAGAAGAGAAATAGTGTGATGACGTATGGGTAATGTGTCCTTGAGGCGATATTCTAGCGAGCCTACTCCAGACGAGGAATCGGCACCAAGACTTCTCGCCCATAATTTGAACCTAGAGAAGGCGGAGCGCGTAGCTATCACTAGTGCCCCGTCACTTTCCAGGGCGGATATTAGGGTCTCAAAGGACAAAAATATGTCGCTGACTAGAACGGAAATGCGTGGCTGCGGTTTGCCCCAGCTAGAAGCCATCCTGATGGAAGAGCATGATCGACGCTTTCAAATTGAGCTTGATCTTGTACAATGCCCTGTGCCTAGACAACCTCCAAAAGAACGTTTGCCTTATTTTCGGAGCAACACATGTTCCGTAAATGGTGGCTTACCGAAGAGAGAACAATTGGCTGTGAACTGAAGCAAGCGCTTATGGCTGAACTAGTCCGCCAAGCCACTTCATCAAGGCGCCAAAGTGCGGGGTCGAGACGTGCAGACACAGGATTGGGCTTCTCCACTTCATAATTCCAATTGCTGTAAATAGCTTCATCGCCATGTCTGGCATTGAAGTGGTGGGCATAGTGCTTGGGGTTTTGCCTCTCGCGATTGACGCACTCAAGACGTACAGGTCCATACTTTCATCGATAAAGAACGCGCCTGGCGATTTGAAGGCACTAATTCAAGATTTGCAGACGGAACAAATTCGTCTACGAGTAACGTCGGAGATTCTTTTGGATGGGATTGCGCCAGTTTCTCTCATTGATCAGCTCATCGAAACACCGTTCGGCCCGGATTGGAGACCATATAATGAACAATTGCGACTTCGACTTTGGAGCACATACGATGAATTCGGGAGGCAAGTTCAAGATCTGAATGAGGCGGCCCAGGAATTGAAGGAAAAACTGGCAATTGACTCTGACGGCAAGGTGCGCATTTTAATCTCCTTTTTCGTACATGGAATTATTCACAAGTGCTGGTGTAGACAAGATTAACCGATTGCCGCTCGATTTTGCGAGAGCTCAAGCAAGGAGCTTCCTTCACCCTCAATAAAAAGGATTATGAAATCATCATATCTCGCATAAAAAATGGAAACACAACCCTTCATTCACTCACAGGTCAGAACTCCGCCCTTGAGCCGAGCAAACGGCGCCGATCCCAAGCCAGAGTTGTCCACATTGTCAGAAGGCTGTCCCAAGGCATCTACAACGCCATAGAAAGCGCAATCAGCTCCTCGTGTCCCGATACCCACCAAATATTCCTGGAGCTTGTTCGCAGGAAGCAAGTTGTGATACCCAGTGAGCCTGAACAAGAAGCCGAAAAACGGTTTCCATTTTCTGTTGTTCTAAAGTCCTCAGTGGAGCCTGTTGAATACATAACGGAAAAAGAGGACATATCCATAGAAACGAGGACTCGCTGGGATAGATTCACAATCCAGGCCACTGAGCCCACCGTATCGCGCGCTGCACCGGCAGATGTGTTCCTGAAACCTCGAAAACTCTACAATGGGCTTGGGAAGACAGGAGTTTCAGTGCGCTCGGTTGGCCTTGAGCCAACATCAGCTATACATACACTCATGGAGACAAGCAAGGTCTTGGGATTTGCCCCAACAATACTGCAACGACTTCCACCATCACCGGATATAGAGGACTTGTGTCAAGTCGCCCGTGAATGGCATGCGGGCCCGACCAAAGACTATTACGGGTACCTGGGACATCACAATCAAAAGTTTGGACTATATCTGCAACAAAATTGCTCAGATTTACAATCGAAAATGACGCTCCGCCAACTTCTTGAAAACGCAGAAGCTGGAAACCCTATCCTGACCTATGACGACATTTTACAGGTTGCGCTAGTAATCTCGCTTGGCATACTGCACCTACACAACACCCGGTGGCTCCAAAAGCCGCTCACACTGGATGATGTTGTGTTTTTCTCCAAGAAGAGCAGCATTTCAGGAGTTTCGTATTCTCCCATGCCATTCATTTCAAGAGATTTAACTGCAAAATCTGAAGAGGTTGATTCTCAACGACCTGATGGCCAAGCTCACCATGCACGAGCGCCAGCAAATCGTCCCATATTGTCTCTGGGTGTGTTATTAATTCAAGTACTTATCGGAAAAGTTGTTAATGATTTGGATATTGAAGAACCGATCACCTCGATATGTGATACCGGCAGTAGGTTGGGTACAGAGATATTGGAGATGGGCGGAACGAATTATCGTGATGTAGTCAATTGGTGCCTGGGCAATATTTTCAAAAAGGGCAGCCTGGATAATGAATCGTTTTGCGAGACGTTTTACACAGAGGTGGTTGTTAGGCTGGAGGAAGATATAGCCTTATTGGCTTACTAGGCGGATGTATACTGTGTACAAATATGTGTTGATAATGAATAGAACATGGCGATGACTTAGGGTTGATTCCGCACCAACAGACAACACGAGCATGCACACGGCCGCTTCTAGAAATGCCCCCTCTTAGATAAGGATCCCTTTCCCGTGCAAAACAAAAATTTTCATCATGTTGCCACCAACACAAGGCAGGGCAAAAGTGGATCTCGGCTACGATGCAAGGGGCCTACTCGGGTACCCAGTGTCATGTACTCGGACAGTTACGGCTTGGTGCGCGGGACAATGATCGGCTCGGGTGAAGGACAAAGGAAACATGTCGTGTAGGCACATTGACTAAGCAAAAAAAAGTCACATGACGCACACTTGACCATCGCAGCAGGCGATATCTCTCGGTCGGGGCAAAATACAGACAACATGGAGCACAGTCGCAGGCGCCAGAAGCCGCGCTCGAGGGGCCGCCGTCACCTGCTGCCTGCCTCGGGCCTGGACGACGCAGCAGAGCCCTCGGCGGTATCGACACGCATGGTCGAGCCGCGGATTGCGCGGGTGGATGCGGCGTGTGACACTTGTCGCAAGCGCAAGGTAAAAGTACGTGTCGCGTTGACCAAGATGACCGAGAGATGTCTAACGAGCCGTCTGTGCCCCCTTCTGTAGTGCAATGGGGAGCGACCGCGATGCAAGGCCTGTGTGATGCATGACAACGAGTGCAGATACAGGGAGACTGCGGGAGCCATGGATTTGAAGCGGAAACATGACCAGCTTCTCGAGATGAACGATTCGTATGAGCGGTTTTTCCAGCTCCTGCGCTCTCTGTCCGACGTTGATGCCAACGAGGCCCTCTCGAGGTTGAGGGGCGGCGCCGACGTGCAGACTCTTCTCCGCCAATTTGAGGACGGCGATCTGCTTTGCCAATTGGCACTGGTGCCAGAATCTCGGCTTCGATACGAGTTTCCATGCAAAGACGGCATGCCCAAATCGCTGCTACTGCCAAATAACCCATATTTAGAGTCGACGATATACAAGGTTTCATTCAAAACTGACGGTTCACCACTACCACTCCTACCCATGTCCTCCTCCTCGAACCAGGTGCCAGCTATTTGCACCATGCCCTACCACGCAGCGGAAATTGTGGATCCTGGACTATCAGATCTTCCAATATCGGATTGGACATTCGTTAGCTCGGATGACAAGCTGCTTAACAGACTATTGCATTCATACCTGCTTCATAATTACGTCATGTACCCTATATTTCACAAGGACATCTTTCTCCAGTCCATAAGGGATGGCGACCAACGTTTCTGCTCGTCATTGCTTGTCAACGCAGTCCTGGCTGTAGGTTGCGTAAGTCCCAGCTTTAAACAACTATGGCTCGATCTATGCATCTCCGCTAACCACTTCTCTAGAATGCCAACCGGAGAGACCCTGATCGTTCAAAGTTCTGGATACCAGACACACTCTTGTACAGATTTATTGCCGAGGCGAAGCGACTGTGGGAGTTGGAAGTTGGGAAGCCCAGCCTCACGACTCTACAGGCCGCCATCGTTCTCCAACTAATCTACAGCAACAACTGCATGGACCAGATTAGCATGGCCTACTTGATCCAGGCCATCGCCATGGCACACAACCTGAGACTGTTTGAGCCCGAGCAGGAGAAAACAGGACGAAACTGGATTGCACGGACTTTTACCGCGTGGTGTCTTTATCGTTGGCAAGCGTACTTTGGACTCGTGCCCGACGCTTATCACGGAAACGGCAGCTAATCATGTCTTAGAATTTATTCGCTCCACTTTTACAAAGCTCCCCTAATCACAAGCCCTCCGCCTACACCGATGCCTGATCCAGAGAAGGAGTCCATGTGGTACGGCGAGCTATGGGTAAAGTACCCTTCGGACAACATGGTTTTCCCGGTACACCATGGCCATATATTCAAAGCAACCACCGAGTTACGCCATATTCAAGTTGATCTTGCAAACTTGATCTTTGGCGACTCCAATAAGCAGGGCGTTATATCACCAGGTCATGTCATGGCATTCCATGCGAGGCTAGACGCCTGGTTTAATAATCTGCCGGAGGCTATTTCAGCGAGGAAGGTCAATCTTCCGTGCCAATTCCACATTCAGTAAGAGATCATGCTGACATTTTCATATAACCATATAATTGTGCATGTGCTGAAACTAAAGTACTACGCAGCTTAGAATATTGTATTGTCCGCTATAGGGTCTCCCAATTGCAAATCGACCCATCGCCCGATGCTTCCATGTCCCTGGGCTTTATCATAACTCATGAAATACCTAGGTCTGTCGAGTATTCATTAATGTGTTTAGAAACACTGTTGCGTCTCTACTATGTCCGGCACAGTTTCGAGTATACCGACCCCATTCTCTGTCTCTATTTACCAGCTATAGCCAATTCAACCATGGAGTTGTTGAGTGGTAGCTCAATAGAGAAAGAAACTTCTGACACCCTGCAATTTCTGCACTCCACCCTGATGATGTGCATAAAGGGTATTCATGAGCAAAGCCAGCATATTTACATTGCTTCCACAATCGGGTTTGTTCTACGCAAGAAGATGGAGGTTGAGGATCTGAGGAGGCTGAGAATGTGCTCCTCTTGGAATGGAGACGAGAAGTTTGAAAGTTTTGTGCCAGAGTATACGGGTTCTGACTGGCCATTGACAGTTGCCAAGCTAGACGACAAAGACGTGGACACGTCGAGGCTGGAGAATTTGGCCAAGCAGTACAAGGCCATGGAAATATCATCCAAAGAAAGCTCTAGTAGCTGATATGGAGACTCCGGCGCTAAGTTAAGCTTGTAGGGTATACTAATTTCCAATAATTCTTCAACTGTAAAAAAGGCACAGGACACAAACATAACACATTGTAGATAATAAAGAAATGTGCTCTCGACAACCCATCCATGGTTAACAGAAACGAGAATTGTCTCTACGATGTTTGACACGGTCAATATGTTTGACCAAAGTTCGCTAACAATTCTGCCCATCAATCGTCCATCACTTCATTTGCCGTCATGTGCTCATCCAGACGCTTTTCCTGGGCTTGTTGCATCTTTTCCTGGACGAATCCGTCAACGCTATCTCTCTCCTCTTGAGTAAGAAGCGAGACACGGTCTTCAATATCATTCAGCTGGCCAAAAAAACTCTTGTCTAGAAATTCCCAGTAAATATCGTCAAACGTGAAGCTTTTCCTTGCGGCGAGGCAGAGCCAAAATACTCCATTATCCATGGATTGTGCCATAGGTGTCGACAATCTTTCCGGTTCCTCCATCTTCCCACCGGTTATCCTCCCATCTTCCAACTCCCTCATCACGCCAAGGAAAATCTGTAGGCGAGGTTTATACCGGTCCAAGAACTGGTTCAAATCTGACTCCCAAGCTTCTGGGCTCTCAAACAATAGCCACCACGGCGCAGCATGAGAAAACTCAACTGGCGCAGCATATGTGAACTCTCAGTCAATCACAGCCTTGATTGTAAGATCTGATTGAGACGCAACAATGACATTGGAAGGACGAAAGTCATCACAGTATAACCGAAAGGGTCCGCTCTCGGCACGAAACTCTGTGGCGATTTTTCGAAAGAGACAACGAGCAATGTACTTTTTGCGACAATCAGCCTCATCTGTCACGGCATTATTGCGCTGATACTTTAGATGAAGAAACTGCTGCCTTGCAAGCTCTTGAAAGTAATCCGAAGCACTCCCGAAGCTGCGTTGTGCAAATTCTTTTGGCGGGTAATTTCCAACACGAACAAGCTCATTCATGTTTAGAGTGAGCGGCCGGTTACTCAATTTCCATTTGTTGTCTACCCAAACAAGGCTTCCGATGCGTGGGAACGGAACTTTGTAGAGGTCGAGCAAAACATCTGCCATGCCTCGACATGCATTGGCAAAATCTGCGCCGGAGAGATCGGGCCTCAGACTAGAACCTTCAGCGGTTGGGTCGCGAAGGCATGCTGACAAGAGAGGCCCCTCCACAAAGGATGTGATGCTGTAGGGACCAAGGCCCCATTTCCCAACACCGAGCACCTTGGGCATAGGGATTTGTGTGCGAGACGCGAGGTACTGCATGATCAACGTCTCATTGTTCGTCTTTTCAAGCCGAAACCTGCTACGGCCCATAATAGGGAATCGAACAACGACTTTGGATCCGTCCTCAAATCTGACGATGCTGCAGATGTTGTACGAGCCTGTCAACGGGTCGGAAGCCTCAATGGCTTTTTTATCGGGGACATGTCTCGCTGCCAGCCGTAGAGGCAAACCTGGCATGTCTCGCATCAACATATGCAGCCACCCAGCAAAATATCGCTGGGATTGTTGTTCAGCCAAGTCATCCCAATCCATTTCAATAAGTTGTGTGGAAAATATGCACAAGGGATATTGGAGGAAAATGCCGTTGAGCGACCAACAACAATGTTGTGAATGGACAGAGCTAGGGCCGTTCTCGCTTGTTTATTGGTGAGACAGTGGTCATGTGATAAAAGTAGCGTATTCATCAGACAGGTTGGTAGACGGAAAGGAAATGCAATATATCACTTTGAAAGAATTAGTAGAAAATAATAAAAAATGCTATAGGATTTCTTGAGATAAATTTTATTTAATAACTTCGAACCTTTCCACACTAAGTTGTCACCAACAATGGCTCCACGCTGTGGGACTATCCGGAGCCGCATCTGTAGACGACATATTGCGGCCTGTGTTTCTAGTAGTGGAGGGTACGCCCGTGGCCTCTGTTGTGAACGAAGGTGATTCAGTGGTCGAAGCGGTTACGTCCGTCGATGTGGAATCCATCTCGGATCCAGCAGTAGTCGATATAAGGCTTCTGGAGGACGTATTTGTCGTCGTTGAAGAAGATATAGGGCTCTCCAACACCGTTATGTCTATAAACGGACTTGTAGAGAAGGAAGGTTGAATGTAAATCGCCGTACCTGTAGTTGTTGGATTCCGTTGGCGGGCGCTAAGTGTTTCAGAGGCGAGAAAGGCAAAAAGTACAACTGCTACTGTTTTGAATAACCTCATATCGAGGGTGGATGGAATATAAGATGAAAATAGAAAAAAAAGAGTAATAAGGAGATAGAGAAAGGAAATAAAACGCATCTCGCACTAATGCCACTTAAGCTTTCGGAGCATCACCTAGGCATGGGATGGTGACTTTATTCCATTCATCCTTTACGCTCACGGTTCTTGATACTTTGACATCATTCTAATACAAGCAATATGTCCACGCGGGACAACCCCTTGTACAATTGAGAGCCTAAAAACTCAAATGGTGTCTCAGCGTACGCAAGTGTTGTCAAGCCATCGAATAAAAACTAATTATCAGCTGTATCGCGAATTAGAATTGAGCTCGGCCATAACTACTATCAATAGATGGCTATGATTCCAGTGCATTTAGAAGCTCTTGATTTCTGTAACTATGGAAGGGATCTATCTAGGTCTCTTATAGCTGCTAGCTGTTGGAGGCCTCCGCCGGCGTCGGGGTCATAAGGTTCAATAGTCATGACGATCATGACTTGGCCTCGATGCCTAATTGGCCGGCTGCGGCAGGCCTTGTGGTTGATAGATAAGGAATTCGGGATTGTGTGTTATTTAGTATGGTGTTTTGGGGCCGACTGCGGCCTTGACCATCTTACAAATACCGCAATACCGATACCGGTTAGTTTAACTATCTGACCTATGTAGCTGAGGTCGGTTGAGGCTATTCAGACCACCTACGAGTGTGACAACTACAGCGCCGAAAAGGCTTTGCACATCGACGCAGAGTAATGATTGAAAGAAGGGTATACGACAAGGATCTTTGCTGATCCGACAGGACAATTGGTCCTCGCGTAATTGTTAAAGTAGGGCGAAATGAGACTAGAAACTAGACACAGGAAACATAGTTTGCAAGGTTATTAGTGGACCTTCTCGATGCCCTTGTAGTGGGGCGTAGGGCGCGTTGTAGGGTGTCGTAAGGCGTGCCGGTCGGGATCGGATACTAAAGCGGACAGGGGGGCTTGCCTGTCTTGCAAGGTACTGGCCACACGGTCGAGCTCGCCTTCATTACGTTCAACACAACCAAAGCCTTAATTTGATGTCATAAATCTAAAGAGACTTGATTCAATCACGACAATTGGGGGAAGGTCGTTTCGTTCTGACGTTATCAAGCATCGAAGAGAAGAAGTAATAAAAAATCACCCATCCAACGGCATGTCGAAAATATGGATATGTGGATTATACTTTTGGTCAAGGAACAATCAATTAGGAAAGTTGTTTGAAAAGATGAGCAATTTGTAGATTGACTATCGACTCTTTATCTTGGAGATTCTTAAAGACTAGTCTTATGATTTTGGGCTCCGAACCATCCAAAAATATAAAACCCAATCATCGTTGCCTTCTGAAGATGGCTAGACACCAGTAAAATGAAAGTAAAGGGGTTGCAAACTTGACGATCCAGGTTTCAAATGGCACCAATACTAAATTGCGTAACTTGGAGCCGCGGAGATACACCCGGGTTAATGCTATCTGGCATATTAGAACAACCACAAGAGCATTTTTATGGAGGAATAACATACCGGAGAAGTTTGATCACATTCCAGACAGACGGCAGATATCAAGGCATCTACCAAAGCCCTTTCCCTGAGATCCTCATGTCAGATAATCGCAATACCAATCTGCCAAATTTATACTTGCACTCTTAATGCAATCAGTGGCACAGTTGACACCTATAGCGGGCTCGGGCTGTATTCATCAGAATCATGTCAAAGAGTCACGTATAGAACTACTCACGGCAGCAATGGCAACTGCAGCGAAGACGGCGACAATCATGGCGGTGACCTTCATTTTGGCGAAAGTTTTGGGAGTTGTTGTAAAGGATAGATGTATAAGGAGGAATGTAGGCTGATTGATGAACATAGAACAACGAGATAATTGTAGCTTTTATATTGAGATTTTAACAATTAGCATCAAATTAATAACGTCATCTATACAAAGTCAACAATACAAGCTAGGAGCTGTATAGTGTCGAAATTAAGCACCATCCCCGCACAGGGGTATCCCCGCACCTGCGTCGGAACAACGGCAATTCGGAAGGGACCGAAAGACAGGGCTATGAAGCAAAAGTCGAAGCTCTTCCCCAACAGGTGCCATATGTGCATCCTCATACAATGTCGTAACAAGGCCAAATGCCAAGAGGCACGGACCAATAGCCTTGAACACACTACCTGTTGGCCGAAGTCGGGCTATTAAAAGGAGAAAGCAATGGAGACATATACATTGCAACGACATAAATAGTAAAAGAGAATGAGGGGGGAAACACACGCCCAGGCATCTTGATTACTAATATCAAAAGAGAACGAAGAAAAACAGTAGAGCAAATCACAAGCAGGGCAAGGCCAGAAGAGAGCAACATGTTGATTTGTGATTCCCCGGCCACGCACTAAGCTCTGTGTTTCAGATCTAGAATGGCAATTTCAGTGGGCCTAATAATGGACACATTTTCCCTTGAAAATTTTCACTGTGACAGAGGCAAGCAAAAATAGTCCCTGCACGATGCTCGTATACCAGCGTCGTTTTCGGTTGGCCATTGTGGGGCTAACGATCACCACCCGAACCATATGAACTCAAGTATTACACTAGAACAGTCAAGGTTAACCATGCACGCCAAGTGTCTGAGTAATATAATCTTCCTTAGTTATGGACGAGAAAGCACTAGGCGCAGGCGAATAGCTTGTGTGGTTTGTAATAACTCCTTTACTTCAGTTTGCTCACGGTGCTTTGCGTAAATGATTATGGCATTGGTTTTTTTTTTGGCATTTTTGATATTATGAGGCTAACAATCCGTAGCAGGCTGAGCCCCTTCTCATATTTAGTACAATCATAAATAGGAAAGGTGCCACTGTATGTCTGATACTCCAGTCTAGACATATCCAGGTCTACTATGATTTTAGCCCGAGTAGCGGTAAACAAGAAATTAAGCAATTAAGCTGAACGCCAAACTAGTATGTAGTTCTTTGACCATTGAGTTGTCCGATAATGCACTAACGAGCTTTAAAGCCCACCTGGATTCATCATAGCCACAAGGTGTCATTCTTGGTTGAAGATATGTACCCCAGTCAATGGTCCACAGGTTAGTATAACTCTAATTGGTGATGCGCGAGAACTCGTGTAAACGACTACTTAGCCAAGAGGCAGAGCGAAGCAACACTGAGTAAGGGATAAATAATTCTCATATACGGGGTAATATACTTCCCACTCTCTGTCCATCATTGTAATCATCCTCATTCTGTTCACTATAAAACCCCACATAATATTTTTCTTTATTTACACTGCACGATAGCCAAATTTCTTTTGGACAGACAAGCCATGAATGGCCGAAATTCTTTCCGTTTTTGGCAAGTCAATGATCAAAAGAGTATCATTATAAGCCATCCTGCTTTAGGAAGCAAGTCCGTTAATACATGACTACATATTGACTGACCATCTCAAGTAGTAGAGATTCGAGATTTGTCATTCTCTACTCCACCATTACGTGGTGATCTGTATTCTTTTAAAAATCGTAATATGGTCCGGGTCGGGAGAATGCCTCGCACGTGAGAGTAAGTGTTGGTTGACTTGTGTAATTATCCAAAATCAAATGCTGAATTGCCATAATCATCATTGACCTCAAAATTACGCTTTTCCTTTCTTAAAGAGGTCTTAATATTCCCTAAAGGATCCTCACCGGACTCGCAGAGATGCATATGACTTGAGGCTTTGCGTCTTGGCTGTTATGCGAACGACTACACCAGCACAAAAAGGAAAGAAACTCTGTTTGGGGCTAACCATAAATCCCCTTTATAGGGTGCTGTTGTGCCACTTTATCAAGCATCTTGTCATCTAGCCTGTAAAGATTGGGTTTACAATTTGTGTTGCAGGTCAATCTGACCGTTCGTTCCGCGGTCATCGAGGGGGGGGGGGGG
>NAGG01000039.1:0-64669 GCA_003031705.1 Calonectria naviculata
TATTTATAGCTAGTAAATTTACTTTATTTTTATAGTATTATAAAGGATAATAGCTATTATTATAATTTAGCTTACTCTCGCGATAATATGGGATCGCGATTATGTGGGGAGCCACTCTATATGCTAGGTGACTGTTCGGGTGGTCGCGTCACTGGCCGGATGTCGCTCCGAGCTGACGATCGCATTCCCTCTTGATGTCGGATGCAATGAAACATTTCGTTTACATGATTTTCGGTGTTCTGATCCCATGGCTCAGAATACAACAGTCTGGCTTCATAACTCTTAAAAGTCTTTCCTTCACCGCCTTACATCCCTCGGGGTATATAAAGGCCACCAAATCCTGGTCAAATATTACCGTTCCCTACAACATTCATCTTCTCTTCAAACATACAAGCAAGCCAACTGAACGCTTAATTTACACCCTAGACTCAAAGATAAGTCGCAAGTCCATCAATCATCATGCATTTCAGTATTGCTGCTTCTGTCCTCTTCCTGGCAAGCCTTGCTACTGCTGCGCCAGCGCCAGCCGAACCACAGGGTATTTGCTTGCGGACTTGCTTCCCTCAAAAGCCAGACTGCTCTCGATACCCCCAAGGGGTAAGATAATAATCTATAATTTGCTTGGTATCTTCATGGACTAACAGACCCCTTAGTATGCGCATAATTTCAACGTAATATATCTCCCAAGTTACCATGTTGCAATGACTATTATACTGACTTGGTATTAGGAAGGTGACAGTCAATGGGGAGATTGCTGGGCATGCTGCTTCAACCCGAACAACTAGTGGATCCCTTTATTTTCCTCTGGGTAATGGCCAAGGGAGGCCTGGAGCAGCTAGTGCTATATAATTTCAGTTTAGAAACATTTGCTGCCACAATACAAGACTGTCATGTCTCAGCATGTCATCAAACTTGGAGTACTCAAGATCACTATCCCATCTAGTCCATTTTACTGAGTGAAATGGAAAAAATTGTAGAAAAGTATGCCCGGAGCTTTATGAGTTTAAAGGAAATGAGATTCAATATCGAGAGGACTAAGCCGTGAAGCTGAGAGAGAACATAGAGGACACTTTTATACAGAATGCTTATAATATTTATTACAAGTATATGTGGCAATTATGGCCCAGCATCTAGGGAAATACTAATGGAGCTAAACGTGGAAGGAATAGGCGAGGAAATCATACTTGGATGCCAAATGCCCTAAAATGCCAGAGCGACAGGCATACGATATCAGGGTCCAGCGGCTAAATGCACCAATCAAGCGGCAAATTAGCAGCCACGCATCCCTGGAGGTTCTTTGAAAGAAATGTGAAGCTAGTAGACCAAGATAGGTTAGGGATTGCAAGCATATTAGTAGAAGCAGGTGTGTGCATTGTTGAAGTGATAGACCATTCAAACTTGGAGGTCTCACTGTCTTCGATAACATTCGTGGAGTGTAGAGACAACCACAGCCTCCGTTGGCAGCTATATGACTCTTAGCTAGACATTTGCAGCCGGCTAGTATTGACTACCAGCTGCCATCTATATAGGCATATCTAGGAATCTATTAGAATACCAACCTAAAAAGTAGATATTCTATCACTTGGGTATCCTTATCTTTCTTAACAACTTCTGCCTTACCCTGACCATCAATATTCTTATTAAGAATCTATCCGTGAATAATATAACTAGATTACATCAAAACAGCTTCCTTCGAATCAAGGCTTTGTTCAATCTCTTCAAGTGTTCGTCCTTTGGTATCAACCCAGTACATAAGGACATATACCAGCTCAATAAAATCCCAAACTGCGTTAACCATATACATTTTCCACCTAATAGCATCAAGCGCAAAAGGAAGTACAAATGTGATCATTAGTCCCATACTGTTAACAGCAAAGGTATAAAAACCCATTCCTAAGCTTCGAACACTATACCCAAGAACTTCTGGTGGACATACCACAGTGAGAGGTATCCACACAAATGTATAGGCGCCATTGAAGAGAAAGACCATAGCTATTGTGGCATAAATACCTGGCGTTTATTCCGTATCGCCGTAGAGCTTTGTGAAAGCACCAACAAGAAAGAGGAAGATGGTCATGAACCCAGTTGAGATGGCGGCAAGCCTTTTGCGGCCGAGTGTATCGCAAAAGGCAGTTCCAATCAGAGTAACCACGAAGGACCACGCGTATAATATAGTGTTAATTTGCAACTGCGTCGTAGTGTCCGTAACACCGGCCCGTGTAAGCATAGTGCCAAGATAATACAAGACAATCTGGTAATAGTTAGTATTTTCACAAGAATTAGGGTCTTCATGGCTTGTGCCGATGCTAGTTGGCAGCAAAAAGAACTCACATTGTTGCCCGACAACATAGAAAATACGGCCACTGATAAAACTAGATACATTTTCCTACGAACCGATGAGCTGCCCTTGACCTGTTTTAGGAAATTTGGGCGTTCAATGCTTTCTTCCAGATTCAAAGTGTCGGTGATTTGTTGAATCTGGCCCAAGACAACCGGGTCGGATGTGTCACCGTCTGAATGAGTCAAGGCAAGAGCAACATGGGCCTCGTCAATTCTTCCTCGAGAACAAAGCCATCGTGGGCTTTCAGGAGTAAACAGGAGCATAATCAAGCATATGAAACTGAATGGGCCTTGTAAGACTGATGGAACACGCCATGACCAAATTGATTGTATGATTGCCGTTCCATATGTTAAGCCTGCAGCTATGAGCCCGGAGACGTTCCAAAAGTCGTACTGCAACTGCATTACTAACAAGACAGTATAAATTGCGATAGCACTGACCAGCTATCACAATGGCTTGGTCTCTGAGATTAGAGAATGGTTCGGGGGAAATGTTGTACACAGACATGATGCAGCAATAAACTGCCAGTTAATGGTAGCGTCTAGACAAAACAATTGACTACAATAAACTTGGGCGCCTCCATAGAATAGCTGGATTGATTCAAATATGGGCTCATCCGCCCTTAAATTCGGGCCATGCAATCACAAATGTGGTTTAGACTAACTGAGTGTTTTAAGGTGCCAGGACACAGGGGTTGGCCATCATCGCCTCGTCGCCCGATGTGGGGTCCGGCTAGAAACTTAGTTATTGTGCTGTGGTATCGTGGACTTGAAACCACCAAGGATGAGAACATGTCGCTTGCCTCCGAGCTCTGCTTCTACTATGTGCATTTTTATATCAATATTTAGAAAAGGTACGAACAATTGTGTTTAATTCATAAATTAAATTCATTTTCTATCTATTGGGGATCGATAAGTCCTCCTTAAAAGGTCATTGTCCACAGCCTGAACCTGCTTCAGTACAGAATCACTCCAGTTGACAAATTCTAAATTCACGGGATATTTCAGTGCGTAGTAATCACGGTTGACCTTATTTTCGAATGTCACTACAAATACATGCGCAAGTCTATTCTATACAAAGTTAATAAACATTCCCTCAACATTAGTTCATATATCTGACCTGGATTCCTTGAACAGCATTGTCACGACAACTAGCACAGAAGACAATACAAGGTTTTCCTGTCACGCGGTGCAGACAATTGGTCTTCAAAGCTATCATCCTATCAATTAACTCCTGTGGTGCAATCGAACGTCTTAGCTTGTCGCTCTGAGAAGCGTAGTAAGTAGATCTACCTGAACGGAGTCGGATGTTGTTCCATCATTGAACTGAAACAAAACGATGTGGGTAACAGCCATGCTTGCTTGTTTGGTTAACACAAAGTAGTTATGGGATGGCAGAAGGGTATTGTAGAGTACTCTGCGGCTTTATACGACGTCGAAGGCGAGAGTGGCCGATAAACAACAGTCGCCGCCGATATGTCTTATCAAGAGCCAGTCGCCTCTTGCACTACCCGCGGTCTAAATTAAAATGAACTGTTCGTAGGCAGCCGCCACTTCGCTTGTTTCATCTCGCTCCTGTTTTTACCATAGGGAAACATTCTATTCTAGCGCCTTTTCTCGGGGGGATGGAAGTGTCGGCCGATAACAAGCCCATTGGCCGACAACCGCCGTCGGCGGATTTTTTAGTGGTCGGGGAGGAATGAACCGAGTCTTATGCTTCTGCTCCTAGGGTAGTCAATCGGATCGGCAAATCCACTCCTGTAACGTAGATAAAGGGTTGGTCTGCACATCACCAAATGAAATGTCTATTTAGAAGGGTTCGTATACAGCATTCAACGCGTCCCCACACATGTCCGTAATGGAAGGCGGGTTTAACTAACGATAAATTGCTGCGTCTAGGAATACGAGATGATTGACCATGGCACCAAATTTAAAAGCAGGACCAACAAGGAAAAGTTAGAAGGTGTCGATTCATCCGTCTTGTTTATTTCAATAGCATCGACCTAAAATTTGAGGTATTATTTAAGGGGGAGAATGATGGTTCTGCTTATGCCTCCTATGTCGATGACTGAGCCTCTGGAGGTTCGCCGCGGTCAATTTGTCGTGCCGTGCCTGCTGCATAAAGTGCCCAGTAGTTAGATCGACATTCGCATGACAAGATGTAACGGTAGAAATTTGACAGCGCTACCTCATTTGGAAAATCTCCGTTTTTTACCATATCCGAAAAAGATGTTGCAGTGTGCTGGGAAACAGTGGCACAGAGTGTGGAGTTTTCCGTGGGGCCGCATCGTAATAATTCAGCCTCAGCGATGAGCGTTGGTTCAGATAATTTCCCGAAAAGTGGTCCTGTGGATGATACGCCTTGTGGGTAACTCACGGGTAGGGACAACTCCTTTTCCAATGTCTTGATGAGATGGCAATGTTAAGGCTTCTAATGCTAACCTGTAGAATGATGAATGCAAATGGTCGCAATGCCTCTCCTTGTCACTCCGATGATGGAATCGGACGACGGAGCCGGCCTCATTTCGGGGCCAATACGGGTGGCCGATTTTGGCTACTTCCAAAGGTCCTCCGCGACTTACATATATCTACGTCATTGTATCATAAAAAGCACCCGAATTGCTATCCCAAAGCATTGTTAGGCGCTGTGTGAGGCATCACAATTGGCAGAATGACAGCGCCCATTGGCATTGTGGATACTTGTCATCCCAGCCAATAGTTTATCTCACTAAGATGTGTCCGAGAGCTGCTCATTGGCTGTAAGGAAGCCATCCCCACTGCCCCATCTTGTGCCCTGAAACGCTGAGTGGCAACGGCCTCGCTTGCCGTCATCCGATGTGGGCTGGCGTTGTGTCTGAAGCATTATCCGTTACACGGTCGCATGTTTACCTAGCAAGGGCTAAATTTTCACGGTGGCGTTTAAAAAAAAAAGGAGTCTATCATAGACGCCATTTTCCAGCACCGACCGATGGGAAAAGGGCGCTACCAACAAAGAAGAAAGAAAGAAAGAAAAAGAAAAAAGGGATTCCGCCATGAAGGATCATGATGCTTTACCTTGGGCACGCCCTACCAAACTGGTCTTGGGCCCAGGCAGATGGCATGAATAAGCTAAATGGACTACCCCAGTTGATTTACAGGGTCCCATCGGCTCTGCGGCCCTGCTTCTCGAAGTTGCATTCTTGGTATTCTGAGTTTCCAAGGTTATCCAATGACTCTGAATGCCATGTCTCCCCGATTGGTGCAGAGCTTTACGCCGCCTTGGCCTTGTTGTTACAGGTTGAGGAAGAAGGGCAAAGGAAGCAGTAGTAATGCTTTGGAGAGGCTCAACGAACCAAGCAACATGGGAGTTAGTAATGCAGTTGCTAATGGAAACGGAGCAGTGGGTATTCATGGTCCATTACTGGTGTATGTTGGATTGCCCCGTTAGGATAACAGCCGAAGAGACGCATGAACATTTCTAATCCCCTAATAATACGAAATAATCGCTTGCAAATCGTGAGACTTGCCGATCTCTCTGATAATGTACATTTTACCAGCTCGTTTGGTCTCTGTCCAAGTTATGGTGTCGATACAGCGCGTTAATTTCGATTCAATTGTCGTAATCATCCGCCCCAGATGTTTCATCCCCCTGTTTTATATAAACGCGTCCTGCCCTGGACACGAAACAAGCCAAGATCTGCGAATGCGACGCACGCGCCCGGAGAAATCGGGCTCAATCCCGAGTTTAGAGTGTATTGCCGGAGGAACAAGGGCCGCGAATGCCGGGGTGCATCCCTGACGCGCTGCCGGTAGGTGATTTTACAATTGGTGGATTTTAAGCTTAAAGGAGACGGTTAGTGGTTTAGTTGTTTCGACGTGGAGTGTGCTCGCTTCCGAACCATGGCGGGTGTGGATGGCGATGACTTGGGATGGGATGAGAAGCATGCATGTCGTGATGCAGGGGATTCGCCTCATCGACGGGGGCTGAAGGTGGTTCTTTGACTGGGTTCCGCGCATGGAAGCGGTAGATGGACCACTCGGTCAACAATATATAAAGGCTCGAGAATCGAACAATTCATCAGGACGGACAAGCACCATTCCTTCACTTCTTCACTTCAACAACTTCTACCGCTGCGCGGAATTCATTCATTTCTTCAAATCACTCTTCTCCCGCTAGACGGAATCAACCTCCATCCATCACCATGACCAACTCCAAGTTCATCGCCCTCGCCACGGCTCTTCTGGCCACCTCTGTCAACGCCCACGGCCACGTCGCTCAGATCACCGCCGATGGCAAGACATACACCGGAGGTATCCCCTGGAGTGCCCCCGCCGACGCCGTCGGTTGGGCTGCCAGCAACCAGGACAACGGCTTCGTTGCTCCCGACGCCTTCTCTTCGGGCGACATCATCTGCCACAAGAGCGCCAAGCCCGTGTCCAGCGCCGCCACCGTCGCTGCTGGTAGCACCCTCACCTTGACTTGGAACACCTGGCCCGAGTCTCACCACGGTCCCGTCATTGACTACCTTGCTCCTGTCAGCGGCGAGTTCGCCAGCATCGACAAGACCAGCCTCAAGTTCACCAAGATTGCTGAGAAGGGTCTTGTCTCTGGCTCCAACCCTGGTACCTGGGCTTCCGACAACCTCATCAGCAACGGCTTCTCGTGGAACGTGGACATCCCTGCCAACTTGGCCCCTGGCAACTACGTCCTCCGCCACGAGATCATTGCTCTCCACTCTGCCGGTCAGGCCAACGGTGCCCAGGCCTACCCCCAGTGCATCAACCTCAAGGTCACTGGAAGTGGCTCTGGCTCCCTGTCCGGAGGTGCTGCCTTCACCACCTTCTACACCCCCGAGGACCCCGGCATCCTCTTCAACCTCTACGAGTCCTTTACCAGCTACGATATCCCTGGCCCTGCTGTCAGCCTGCCTTGATTTACTGTTCGGTGGAAAGTGGTTGATGTGCCTGAGACCTTGACTTCTTAAACTTATCTTACTCGCTGGTTGTCGAAAGTCCAGTGAAATGCTTATGAGACTGGCAGTAAGATAGCTTCTCTAGATACATATATGCACCCGTAAATATATAAACACAATGTTTGTGTTCCATCTGATCCCGTGTAAATAAATCGAGTGATTGTAGGCTTTTGTGGTGTTTTATCTGCCCAGGTAACTAATCAAAACTTCTGTTCCACGTGTTTTCTCATCAGCCTCTTTAGTGGGGTTAATCTATAACGTTTTTCAATTGCTGTTATGGTGCCTTCATCGTTTGTAATACTACGGGGGAGGCAAAATGAGAGCGTAGTGGACTCCAATATCTTTTAGTTCTACAATGCTGATGAATGGCTGTGGTTGTAAGACTTTTAGCCACTGTGCCAATGTGCAAAAGGGTGGAACCACCGCTAATTGCAGCAGTATTATGCACTATGGGCCTCGTTCAACAGTGGTTGGAAGCTACCCTATATTGGCGCGTTTACTGGATGTTGGATGTGCAGTAGAAAGGCAAGAAAGCGGCCATGCATTTGCCCCAATTGAGGTGTTTTCTTAGTCTAAGCCTCTAATTTTACTTTTGGGGTTAGGAAGCCAATGGAATAACTTTTGTGGTAGGGTGTGGTACAATCTCACTGCATAAACGGCTCTGATGTCAGCATTCTAGTCTTGGGAACGAAAATGATGCATCGCCTACCACTGAGTAACAATACGAACCTTACTGCTTACGAAATTGGTCCGTCTGCTTATCTTCTATGATATTTCGTTCAAATTAGAATTGTGGTTTGTTGCTGGTTTGTACCGCCGCCGATAATCATATCGCCTGCCAGCCGGGCTGACTGAGATGTTGAGAACATTCTGGCGGCGTCTCGAAAAGGATGACGCCGTGATAGTTCAAGTAGAATGTGGGTGAAGGTGAGTAAATAGGCAGAGACTTTCAAGGGTTTCTATGTATGCTTAATCCCTTAGAGCGTGGCCTTTGCAATGAATAGAAATGCGTAGTCATGTAATGATGCTTTGACATGGCCCTTTGGGAGATGGATTTGTTGAACAAGACCGATTTATTTTTTCTAATCTAAAAATATGCTACCGAAAAAAGAAAATTTAGTTTCATTTTTGACGCCTGCGAATCCAAATCTTTGCGTTTATGTCGGGAAATAACATTGTGTCGTGCGATTGTAGAGCTGGCCGCTCGTAGCCATCTTTACCCGCACCCTGCCCTTCGGGTCCCAAACTAATGTCGTAGTTTCTTAGTAGCTCGACAAGAATGACCTTGATCTCATTGCTAGCAAAGAATCTTCCCGGGCACACATGGCGTCCTCCCCCAAAAATAATCTCATCGTCATCTGCGGACACGAACTGGTGACGAGTCTCATGACCAGGGTTGCACCGCATCTCGCTATAGCGCCAGGGAGCAAACTCGCTCAATGGCGGTTGCTTCTCATCAGTAACAATTGCATCGGATTTGAATGTAGATGTGGTAAAGTAAGAATTAGCGAAGCCAATGAAGCTACCGTACGGAATGTTGTGGCCGGTTGAGAGGGTAATTCCGTTCTTTGCGAGAACCTTTCGGGGCATGTTTACTGTATCTGGAGTTAGTAATCTGTACGATATGCAATGGAAGATGAAATGACGGACCCATCCCGACAGGATTCATTCGCTGGCTTTCTTTCATGAAGCTATCTAGCTTCTTCAACTTCGGAATGCTAGTCTTCTTCAACTGCTGGTCTGGGCTGTTCTCTTCCGACAAGACGGCTTCAATTTCTCCCCGAAGATCTGGAATGAACTCTGGGTGAGCGGCCATGTCAAAAAGAATGTGGCTAAGCGTCATGCTAGTGGTGTGAATTGCTGCAAAGGCAGCGCCAATCTCAACGCGACCAATTTCTTGCGCAGTGGCCTTTCCGGGATTGTTAAAGTTTTTTATCGCCCAGTGCACAAGATTATGGTTCTCATCAGTGACATCCTGGTGGTCAATCGTATCACTACTGGGCTTGATCCAAGCATCGTTGTCCTCTCGGTTCTCTCCATAGGCCTTGACGATGGCATCCACCCGTGGCTTGAGCTTGCGGACAAAGAAGAAGTAGAGGGAGATGACCTTTCGGGTCTCGCGAAGGAACGGCACCCGGAAGGGCCTTTGCCACGGACTCAAGGAGGTGATCTTGTTAATAGCCGTGGTAACATGTTTGGTGAGGTTTGAGGTGGCCTGTATCCACTCTTCATCGCGGCACAACGGCATTCCCACGAATACCCGGGCACTTATCCGGGCAACAAGTGGTAGCATGGTTCCGTAGACTGTGAACTGTTTCGGCACCGAGCAGTCACCAATCTCCTCTTCGAATGCAAACGCGCATTCGGCCTGAAGATCAGCCAGGACAATGGCAATGTTTCTTGTGAGGTCATTCCTGATTGCTGCAATTCCCTCGTGGTGCTCAAACCTGCCAATCCCCGTGTAAAAGCCATGCATCTTCTCGTATACAAGACCCATGAAGGATAATTCGCCTTCGGGAAGCTTTTTGACTTCATTCACAAGTCTGTGGGGAAGGATTATCCACCTTTGCGCGGCGGGGAAGACAAACGGAGTGTCGGGGTACTGGGACGCATCATGTTAGTTGCCACTTGGCCAAAGGAGTATTATTTATAACTGCTGTCACAGAATGCCATAAGTATCTAGAAACTGGATAAACTGACCTTTATAATAGCTTCCATTATCGAATCGTGCATGTTTCCTTCACCTATATCCACTATTGGAAAGGCCTCGGACTCTTTGCGTGGTCGAGTCTTGTATTGCCTCCAACAGTACGCAATCATCATAACTACTGCATAAAAGAGGATGGTTGGCAGCCTGCTGCTGTCAACCAAATATTCCACAATCATGCTGAGTAGTATGTGTAGAAAAACAAGAGAAGATATAAACAAAAAATTGAAGTTGGCAGGCTTGAAGCAGCCTCTGTATTCTTGATTCGTATAGGGACTTGTGAGGGGAATTGAAAAATGATGCAGTTTAATTCGTCTTTATATACATAATGAATTTTTATTTTATTTTATTTTATTTTGAATTTCGTTTCTGTTATTCCTTCATTGTTCGTTCGCCCACGGACAGTCTCACGAAGCATATTCGCTTACTTCGCGAGAATAGTTCTGCGGCTGAGGCTTGGGACCAACACTGCTTACGCGCAGATAGTGTGTCCGAGTTAGGCCGTGGCCGGGCCTATCATGACAACAAGATTAGCATGCCGAGACTGGACCCTTGACGAGAATCACAAATTGAAACCAATCAACAAACGGTGGGCGGGGAACGCCACATTGGGATGAACTTTAGTAGGGATGGTTGGCGGAGAAATTTGCTCTTTGCAGACAAGTTCGATGGCGCAAGGCGATGCAGCATTCCGGTGATAGGACGTGACAGAACTCAGGGCTGCAGTCAGCTGCATATATGACTCGGATCCCCACAGCGGGCCGTGTCAGTCGCTAAGCTGCAAAAGTACTAATACGAATATCCTGTTCGCGCTATCTCTGCTCAGGAACCAGAGCGTTGCTGCCAAAGTAGGCAGGAATAAATAAGCTGGTGCCTTGGCTGTAACCCTGATTCCCAATCCGGCATGCGCAAATGTGCCTTGCAACACCTTGGGTGTGAGCGGGATAATCATTGATTGAAGGCTTAGCGAAGCTTTTTTTCAAGAAGAGAAAATGGATGCCATTTTAGCGCGCATTCCCGATAGGAAGCAACCTTTAGCATTGTCCTCGTTGGTGCGTTTGCCTTGTACTGCGCCTCAGAAAAATCCTGCGCGCGGTTTGCAATCAGCCGCCAAGAGCCGTGGACTTGGCAACTGTCCCCTCTCGCACACATTCCGAGACTATTGATGCCGGGTCGAAGCAGGCGCCCGGAAGGGCTGCTTCCGGCGCCTCAACAACGTCTAGGTGGAACCAAAATGCATCGCGACACGGTAGACACTTGTACGTGAGGGTTCCAGGCAGCCATCGCATATCTCTCTGGACTATTTCAGTAAGCTCCGCCCTTGCCAGCAAGTATTTCATAGCAGGATTCGGCCTCAACGAAAGCGAACGCTGAGGCGTTGCGTTGCACTGATTTTGCCTGGCTATAGTAGTGGTAAATCTGACTGTAGCTGCTGCTGGTTGAACTCTGTTGGTGGCTTGAACTATCAACTGAGCAAATGCAATGTGAACCAACCCCGCGTGACTAGCATCGTATTCGCATATGCCTCACGGCTGAATCCTTTTACTAGAGGCCATAAGCCACGCGGCCCATGACGGGTGCGGTACCGCAGATTGTGAGTAATGGTAGACTTGGAATCGGAATGCCAACCGCAGCGCCATAGGCGATCTCCGACTCGATAATGGCCTGCGTTTTGGCCGGTGCCAAAAGGGTCATTCCGGTACTGAAGGGGAAACCCGCCCGGGTTGTGTGCAGGAGTCCTACTATTGCTCAGCCATTTTCTACAAGATTAGAACCAACAACATGATCCTTCGTCCTCAGCGGCAACCAGAACTCTCTGCTTATTGGGCCGCTGGGCCTCCGCTGATGCTGACCAGCCCTTGGACATGTAACGGGGAACTCATGCTTATCTCATCTTGTCATCTATCAAGCGGGGCTAGCATCTGGTCCTCAAGTCCCTCATTAAATGGGTATATTTCATACAAACGGAGACACGTGATGCCCACTGATGACCAAAGTAATGTTGATAATGCAATTCAACTATGAACAAGAGTGACCTTGGAAACAGTGGCCAAGACCAACCTGTCAGAAATCTTGTTGATACTATCAACTTTCATTCATTCTTTTATTTGCAGGGCTATGCGAGATAAACTGTTCTCGACATCCATCTTATTTACGCCAAGCAAGCGGGTCTATTCGCTCGGCCATCCCTTAGACCGAGTCGACAAATAATACCGAATCGACCTCCACGCCAAGGACCTTACTCTTCTCGGCCTCTGATTCATCAAACGTGCGTCCCTATGGCTCCCAATATAGTGAAGTGTTTGGCTATACTGTTCGCCGTTGAGATAGTGATTAGGGAGCAAAGTTGGGCGCTAATGATCTCTCCTAAGCCTACCACTCACCCTAGTTCCAAAACTGCCAAGGACCATCCGACTGCCCAACAACAGCAAACCCCTCCCAATGGCCATCGGTACCTATTCCAAGCCCTTGTCCATGATTATCGGCGATTTCCCGGCTGTCAGGCATGGTGCCGCGAATATCAGGTACCATTAATAATGAAGCCGAACCAAATAGAAGCTTTAGGTGTGTCTGAGAGAATTTGTCTAGCAGTCATACTTTTTCCCCCTCATTTATGTGTGTGTGGGTAATCTAAGTTCAAATTTTCTGCACACAACCCGTGAATCGCAGAACACCTAGGGAGTTACTGACGCAATGCAGTCGGATATTTCTGTAGCAAGGCGCTTGAATGATGCAATAGCCACTGGGCCTATAGTCCATACTCTTTTCTTGAGTAATCTTCACTGTGAAAAATAACAAACTTTTTGCCAAATTGTCGGACTTCAGCCGATCCGACCAAAGTTTCCCAGACGAGGATATGGCGTCATCTTGAGGACTGCTTGCTAGGAAGGTAAGGCTCTTCTACTTGTGATCTGGTTTTATCGCATATGCGCACTGGATATCGAGGCTGACTAGGCTATGCGGTCCGATAGGGTTCGGACTTATACCGCAGTTTGCTTAACTCCAGTAGCCCGAGGTGATCGCGCGCGGTTATGCTATCGATTGCTGAAATGAGATTACCAACCCATTCACGTATCTCTATGGATTCGGTGAAGCAAAAGTATGAAAGATGGAATATCAAATGAATGGGAGACTGAATAATGTGTATAAAAGGATCGTGGGCATCTGCCGTGACTGTTTTGGGCCGTCTGGTTCTCACAACATTGAAGACTAGCAATTCTGCCAGCTATTTCAACAAACCAATATCTCCAAAATAAGCAAATGTTCTCACGAGCTGTCAAAGCTACCTCTCAAGTCATGTCTAGAAACAAGAGAGTCGCCGTCCTCAGTATGAGCACGAGAAATCCGAGAGTGGGACCTGCAGTTGCTGAGTTCGTCAAAACTTCCATCACCAAGGACTCAGCTGCAAATTCCATCGATCTCTCCCTCATCGATGTCGTTGACTTCAAGCTTCCTCTCTTTGATGAATCTCTTGCTCCAATGCAGGTACCGGCCCATGGAAGCTTCGCCCATGAGCACAGCAAAGCGTGGAGTGCCGAGATTGCCAAGTATGACGGCTACATCCTTGTTGTTCCCGAGTACAATCACGGCGTGTCCGGCGGGACCAAGAATGCGATCGATTATCTTTACAATGAGTGGATTGGCAAACCAGTTGTTATTGTCAGCTACGGTAACGCCGGCGGCCACAATGCGTCCGATCAACTGAAGCAAATCCTGTCTGGTATGAAGCTTCGTGTTGTGGATACCCGTCCCGCCTTTACCTTCGCCAAGGGTGAGGTCCCTGACGTGTACGCGGCTGTTTCGCGGGGCCTCTTGGGCGAACAGTCTCGTAAAGTATGGACCGCCGACTCGGAAAATATGACCAACGCCTTTAGCCAACTCAAGACGTTGCTCGAAGAACCTTCCAATGAAGCCGCAGCCACTGCCTGAATTTAGACAATGGTCTATTTGGAACAATTGGCAGGACTGGCGTAGTAGCGACGCCTGTCTTGCGGCCCTAGGTCACTGCCGTCGACGTGTCCTTGAGCAAGGGATGGATCCGTTATTCGCAGGAGGGTGCGGGTAGATACTACTACGAGCAATCATTCAATATATGCCAATTATTTAGAAAACATTCCCCTGTTCGTATTTTGCTTTGACCCAAAAGTGTCCTAGTCGTGCCTCGACCCGGTGGGCACGTGGAACTCCCACCAAAACCAAACCATCACCCGCGCACCGATTCTTCAATGCCCTAAGTTTCGTGATATTTTAAGTGTGACTATCTACCAACTCTGCGACTTCCAGTCTATGTTTTGGATATGTATGAGCATTCTTAGTTCTAAAAGTCTTACTGCATGCAAGAAGAAGAATTTCTAGGACTGCTTAATAAAGTTGCAGCCTTCAAACCAAAAAATATTACTGCTAAAACGTAATCCTAATGTTGATCTTGGGGCTTGAGACCTGCCTTGGCCTGAAACTGCGATTTCCAGATAAAGGGCCGGCCATAATAAAGCTTAACTCCGCGGAGTCCGCCAACAAGTGGTGGGCCGCTAGCGTATTGGTAATCGCCTCAAATATGCATAGATCAGAGTTTTCCCCAAATTAAACGACTTTAGTCAATTAGGTTAAAGGTATGGCATCATAACCGCGCGGTAAGCCTCTTGGCCATCTTAAGGTAGCGAGATTGCGTATATTCTTGATTTATAATCAACCAAGATGCCGTGATAGCACAGACATCCAATATCTTCCTTCCATTGCTTATGATATGGTCAAAAGCGGGGTATGATGAGCCCCGGTTGGAGTCAAATAGTATAGACGTTCAGTACCAAAAGAAGATTATGCCGGTGTGGCCAAACTGGTTGGTATTGTAGAAGGGTCTGTGTGGCGCTATGCAGAGAATCGCAGGGATTCATCCATCGTGTGTAACCTCTAGATGTATCACGATGCTGTTTGTTCCCAACCAATTTCACAAAAACCCCTAGATACACGGTGGGTTATCTAGGAAAACATCTTGGCAATGCTTCCAGGCTCAACGGACTCGATCTCCTTAGCAATGTCATCCCACAAGCGCCTGCGTTGATCTTTCGTATTTTCCTCGGTGATCCAGCCAGGCAGGGAAGAACTGCCGTGAAATAATTCTTATTAGTGTACACAGATAATTGGGCACTTGGATGTATCTTTTGGAGTCGACTTACTCATCCTTGATCTCACAATCAGCAGTAAACTTTCCATGACTGTTTGTACCGGCAATAGCAGCGAACAACAGTGTGCGACTACCATCCTCGGATGTGCGACCATCCTCCTCCATCATCTTGATAGCAATCTCTTTGATGTCGCCTGACGAATGGCGAACGATGTCTGTCTTGCATAGTCCGGGACAGACAGCGTTGATAATTACACCGGTACGGGATGTGGGGAGTAAATCAGCGAGATGGCGAATTGCAAACAGCTCAAAGAGCTTCGACACATTGTACCTGCGGAAAATAGCTGTCAGTTTAGATGCCCTCACCAACACTGAAAATTTCTGATAACAGGCCTACATACGCCGAATGCAGATCAAGCCCTTCCTTGTTAATGGTTTTCTCCAGTGGATTGACGTCATTTCCGACCGATTCCCACAGGGTTTGTGCGCCAAAGGATGCCGAGCTTGAGACAATGACTATGTGGGGGGCATTATCAAGTCGCTGAGCATCCTGTTTCATCTTGGGAAAGAGTAGCACTGCCAAAAGAAGTGTACTATACACATTTACCGTAAATATTACGGGATGGCCCTCAGCCAGGTTATCCAGCGCAGTGGCAATTCCGGCATTCTCTATGAGAGCGTCGATGCGACTGAGCCCAGAGGCTCGCTTAGCAAAAGCTTTGACAGAGTCATAGCTCGAAAGATCCAGATGCCAGACTTCGGCACAGCCACTCTTTCCGGTGCTTGCCTCTATTTCGGCCTTGGCTTTCTCTCCAGCGGCGATATTGCGGACTGCTAGGATTACTTTTCCAGCGCCGAGGGAAACAAGATGTTTTGCAGCCTCAAATCCAAGCCCAGAGTTGGCTCCGGTAACAATGTAGGTGCGCCCGGAACATGTCTCAGCCGTGGCAAGTAGTGGGAGGTTGTGAATCTGAGTCATGGCTGCGAGTTGCGGTTCGTAGAGGTTTCCAGTCGTAAAGGGCTAGTTATAAGATGGTTATTGATTAAGAGATACCGAGAGAAAATGAGTCCAGGATGAATGAATTTGCAAGCCTTGGCGGAATTTTTATAGCATGGCAGGAGTACGAGTTCCTTTTTTATATAGTTGTATATCTCGGTAATTCTCCATCCTGCGCATTGCTTCCAGGTAACCTGATAACTCGCTCTACCGGTGGATATTGCCAGTGCATGGACGTGAGTAAAGTCCGCAACTTACGCACCAAGTCCGCTCAGTGACAACGGGGCCAGCTTTAGAACAAGCATATTCAATGCGTCTGCAGAGCACGCGCAGCCCCACATTGGAGCTGCCATTGAGTCACTCGATACTGGGTGTGGTAAATGTTGTTTGTATGCTGAGATTGTCGATTGTGAGGCTTGCTCTTGCAGCTGAAATATTAGAACGCCGTCACTAAATGCCAAGATACCCATAATTTAATGAGTATGTGCCATTAGACGCGATACACAGTCCCATTGATTAGCTTCGTAAGTTTCTGCGTTTTACGCACTGAAGATGTGAAAGATTCCGCAATCCAGAAGCAGAACGAAATAAGTGCACGTGGTTCCCTTGGCTGTAGGCAAACTTCTTCGATCAGTTAACAGTGAGTCCCAGGAAATTCCGAATTTAGGATCCCGGTTAAGCTTTTGTTAGCCTTCGGAGTTGAGTCTAAGTCCGTCCGCGTCCGACTTCACGTGCATTGTCTCCACAAACATCTGCTCAAAACTCCGAATGCTAAGCGAAAAATACGAACCGATAAATACGAAGCGGGTCTCGTACAAAATGGGATTCATTGGTAGCGTTATATCGGGGTCTGACTGTCGGGATATCCATTATTGGGTGTCCATGGCGACCTCAAGTTAGCACAATTATTACTATCGAGCCTGGGATAAAGTGTTTGTAGAATCCATAACCTCAAAATGGAATTTCTTGAGGCAATGGCGCGTTGATATTTTCAATATATGTTGATGGAGCGATCTACTGCTCATAGTTTTAGTACTCACTCGGGCTGTAGGGTAGGTAGCTTTTACCTTGGTCAAAATGATAGTTTCGATCATGGCTAGAGAGTTAACTATATCGTATTTGGACTGGCAGGTTTCAATTATATTTTCAATCACCGTCTTGATCTAAGGTCGTCACAGGTAGTGGTATCTGGCTGATCGAGTGCTACATTTGTGCAGACTGAAATATCTTTAAAAATACTCCCGTTGTCACTGCGGAAGTTGCCAAGGGTATGGAAGTAATCTGGCCTGAAATAATGTTCCTCTAATCTTCCCAGCGTTTATTTAACGTAAAATTTACTCGTTTGGGGGTATGAGTTTATCCTAGTTCACACCCAAACTTTCCGCATCCCATACTCAATATCCCACATCCCACATCCCACATCCCACATCCCACATCCCACATCCCACATGAGACTCCACATCTCACGTTCCCCACCCTGACATTTTAGTGCTGAACTCAGATGGCTAACGGCTTGGCTGGAGATGATCACAACGAAGGTGGATTTGCTCGGCATGAACACGGCCTCCCAAAACTTCGACGTTTAAGTATTTCAAACGTAGTTGAGCTAAACTCATGGACAAAATCAGCAAGACTATTTGAAGTGTAATATTTGACCTGAGATATCACATTTAGGCCTGATGTTGGACAATTGTGAGGAACCCCACCAAATGTACTGATTTATCACATGTGTATCTGTAGAATATCAATTTACAGCCTAAAATCCCCACCAAAAATGTTTCAGCACAAATGGATAAGTGAGGGAGAGGCATCAGAGACTGGAAGCGCAGAGTCTTCACCAAAAGAATGCTATGGAAGTTCAAACCCAATCTGCCAACTACATTTCATATTTGTTCCAAGAACTAAAATTATCTAGCTCTGTCCTATCGCTATTTTTCAAGAGGATCATAGTTTGTCAACGAATCACCCACCCTCAAGTGCTCTTCCAGACATTCCTCCAAAGTCTGTGGCTGCTTCACATGATCCAGCACAGTTACCTCTTCTGGCTTCATCTCCCAGCTTCCTCGTGTTCCAATCAATGAAACGGCCTCGGGGATAAACTCCCAATACTTGGCTCTCCCGTGCTGAAGGCGCAACGCGTCCACAGTTTTGGAGAGATCTTCTAGATCGCCTTCTCGAGTAACCTCGATCTCATTCCCAGTAACACGCTTGTAAGCATCCGCAAACGAGTCAATCGTCACTTCTCCAGAACGAAAACGGAAGAAGCCACCCTTTCCTTCTTGAACCCCCTTTCCGTTTAGAAGGATTTCAATGGTGTAAGCAGCGACGTCGTCTCTTGATGACCACGACCATTTACGCAGATTTCCGTCGGCCCAGTATTTGAGACGAGCTTTGCCTCCCTCTGACGAAAAGGACCCAGGGCCATATGGGGTCAGGAAGAGCTCGGAGAAGCCACCAGTGAATAAGTAAACCGGTCGAATGGAGCTCGTCATAGCCGCCTGTTGCTCAAATGCAATGTGCGGATCATAGTGCTCAAATTCTCCAAACTTGACCTTGGTCCAGTCGTTGTTCCATGATGACGCAATGAAGACCTTGACCCCGGCTCTCTCAGCAGCACGCAAGAGAAGGAGGTTGGCATCGAGGTCAAGAATGGCGCTAGGAGAGTAACAGCAAATTATGCTATCAACTCCTTTGACGGCTTCATCGAGGGCAGCAATGTCGTAGTAACTCGTGCTGGTGACGAATGACTCCAGCTTATCGGCGATGTTTGGTTGCAACTTTGTGGGATCACGGCCAAGACCTCGTACTGACAATCCACGCGAGAATGCGTTTGATGCCAACTTTTGGCCAAGACTGCCAGTAATACCGGCAATGAGAAGAAGCATTGTAAATGCAAACTTGAAAATAGAGATTATTGAGGAGTGATGAGAGTGTGGTTACAGACTTGAAATCATTAGGCACCCAGTAGATTGAGGCCAGGTAGTAAATATACCATTTTGCATTATGGATAACAAAAGAGTATTCAAAATGGTTGATTTATCATCAGCGGATGATGCGGAGTGCACCTGTTGGCCCACGAAACTTTATTCAGAAGATTAATTCTCCGATAGGCTGCAATCATCACCGCCTCCTGGCAAAGCATATTTAGACCCACTCTACCCAGGATCTCATAGGCACGATCAATGCTATTTAGTCAATCTGGTGAGAGCAATGAGCAAACATTTAGAGCAAATGAGCGTGAGACTTTGCTTGGCATCACCTAATCGTTTCTGAACGGAGCATCAATAATGTTCATCACATAACATAGTCGCAGTACTCTATCTCGCTTGATGGATTTAAAAGGCTTCAAATATGGTTTGGAGCAATCCGGAAGAATGGGCTGCTATGGTTGTCAGAATCTGCCATGGATCTGCCAAGCCGATCACGGGGGTGCCGTCAAGCACCGAGGATCATTGGCTAAAGTATGACAGCTATAATGGGGCTTGCCGGTTTGTGAGAGGAAACTCGGACATAGTGTAATGGAACCAAGGCGGGGATTTTCGCTTAGACACATGGCTGGAAGCATATCGGTTATTCAAATTTCATGGCGATCTCACATTGGTCAACTAATATGACCAGGCCACTGCCGTCGAAGTGGCATTGTCCCTCGGTATTAACCACAACAGTGTGGCCTGGGAATGGTATCAAAAATTTGGGTTTATTTCCTCGAAAGCACAACTTGTCGGTTGGGGCTATTGCAATAGCCCTTTATTCAAAGGGAATACTGCCAACAAAATTGTTGGAGAGCTGGACTCAGAGCGAAGTTACTTCACTAATCATGCCTTTCTTACCTGGAGTTCCGACTTCCACCCAGAAGAGGTGGACGACTCTTTCGAGAACAACCCGAATCCTTCATTGTACACCGGATGTAAGATGTTTGCAGTAGACGCTTGCGCTGGGCCACATCCGGGTTATGAAGAACGGGGTGTCTGGGTTGATCCCGCAAACTACCCGGACGGGTACACTGATGCATCGTCTTTCGTAGTCTTTAACAAAAGCTAAACCTTTAGAATGGTCGACAGTCTAAATGTACTCCGTTTGCTCGGTTAAATTGAGCCACACGCAGTCCAACAGTCAAAATTAAATTAACAGGGCCACTGGCACAAGATACGTAAGAAGAAATTTCAAACCTCGTGACTCAAGGATAGGATGCCGAACCTTTCTCATGTGGTTGTGTAAGGACGACGTTGTGAAACCGTCGCTACCCTGGACCTCCGAAGATCGCTGACTTGGCGACTGTCTTGCCTTAGTAATTGATTGATTCCTATTGGACAGAAAACCAAAATTATGAACCAGGGACAGCTCTTGTGGGGCAGAATGTCATGGCTGAACTCCCGCGATTGTCAAACAGTCCGGGGGGGGGGGGGAATCGTCCTGGAGCCGGTCACCATCCCCGGATTCCTAGCGCCGGCACTACTTGCCAAGACTCTTCAGCTCTCAGGGGAACAGTTGGGCCTTGACCTAATCCTCAGCGGCCCACACACAAAACACAAGGTTCCAGACTCTCGGGACAGCTGCTGTTGCATGGGTAATGATGTGCAATGATGGAAATGGCCAACGGTGCGCCTTTTCTTTTTTCTTTTTTCTTTTTCTTTCCTGTGGGCTCTTTCACCGCGTCTTCTAATTAATGCAAGAATTATAGTTTGTCGGGACGGACCCGTTGTGAAAGTCAATGCACACAATGCAGACCCATGCGTTAAGCTCGGCAACACTTGATGTAGAGTTGTTAGGCGAGGCTAGGCTAACGCCACACTGCTTTTGATGGCTTGTTGCTTTCGTGTGGGAGGCCCAGGATCTGCGACCAAGACCTCTTGAATCTCTTGGTATGGCTTGCTTGCTCACGAGGCCTGAGTCTAATTCCAACGCTCGGCTATCCCTTGTGACCCGGTGGCGTTGCGGGGACGGGTTTTGCCGTGGAGTTTCGTCACTGTGGATACGTTCGAGTGGTTGCATTTCAATGTACGCTGCTGAAATATGATATTCAACCTGAATTTTATTTTTTTCTCATCACTGGTCTTGACCACCTATTTTCCTCATTTTTCCCCCCTTCGGGCTGTCCGCGGTACCTGGCTGTTAGCAATGCCCAAACTCTCCTCACAAGAAGGCCAGTCACCAAGCTGGTGGGAAAAGGGCCTAGCTAGTTTATGTGGTGAAGCTACCACCAGTTTGGACTTTGCGGCTGGGAATCCCTGAGCTGGAGAAATAAATGATTTGACCAATCGCCTATGCCAATGGCTTGAGGCTAGCCGATGTTTACCGCCACGCTGGATCAGGGCAACTCCGTGAAGATGGGCAGCTCGAAGTAAGAAACAAGCTTATTTGTCAAGCATGGCCTATTTTACTTAGCGGGTTGGGGGGAGGATATCACCAGCGACCTGAAATGTATTTTGATGGGATATTCTTGTCACTTTGCGCAATTGGCCGTCAATGCAGATAGTTGCACAGCTCACGGCGGCATACACTGGCGGACCTCGGCAAATGTCATCAGCCCAACAGGTTGGAGCGGCCAGGGTGGGCGATCCTAGGGCTGCACATCAGCCAGAGTGGTTGCATGGAGAGTGCCATTGACCGTTCGCTAGTCACTGCCGTGCACCAAATCTGGCTGGGTCCAGACTCCCCTAGTTCTGGACAGGTCGGTACAGCGGCCACGAGACTAGCGCGCCGCCAAATTAGGACCAACAGGTATCTCTGTGGCTTGTGGCTATCCTTTCATCCCAAATTGCCCATTAGGCCACGCCGGCGTGATGCGGTCAACGTTGTGACTTTAAATATTGGCTCCCGCAACTGAAGCTGGGTGGAGGTTTTGGTACTCGCCTAATGGATCAACAAAGCGAAAGGCCTAGCCTGCTTTTTCCTATAATTCTTTTTTACGGTGCCTAGACCGAGGCACCATAGCTTCAACATGAAAGCTAAGACTTTGATGCTGGCAGCCCTCTTCGCTGCCAGCTCCGTTCATTCATTCCCCAATAGTTTAGATGACACAACCAGACTACTACAACCCCGACAAGATGACAACCTCGCAAAGCACCTCTTTGATCGTGTTGCCTGTGGTGATGGTACCGAGCCCAACAACAACCAGGGACAGGGAAACGGAAACGCCTGCAAGGCGTGCGCTTCTGGCTGGGTGGGAACTGGTGTAGCCCCTTGTACGCAGTGCCTGAAAGGCACAATCCCCAACACCGCAAAGACAGCTTGCACGGCGTGTCCGGCGGGATACTCCTCAAATGATGGCTCAACCACTTGCTACAAATGCGGCCCAGGAATGTACGCAGCTTCCGGCGACATCGCCTGTTCCAATTGCCCGGTGGGAACGTATTCGGGTTTCGGTGCAAGTGAATGTACAAAGTGTGCTGCAGGAACATACCAGGGCAGCGAAGGCCGAAGCTCCTGTGCCACTTGCCCCGCGAATACATACTCAGAGCCTGGCGCAGCAAGCTGCAGCACTTGTGCGACGGGCCAACAGGTCAAGTCTGACAAGTCCGATTGTGATCCCTGTCCAGTCGGTTCATACGGAGATGGAACGACGGCCTGCAAAACTTGCCCGGCGGGTCAGTTCGCAGCTAACCCTGGCGCAACGACTTGCGATAAATGCACAGCCGGCAAGTACTCGAATAGCGGTGCGGCCTCTTGTACCAACTGCGATGCCGGAAAGTATTCTGCCGCTGGTCAGGCTTCTTGCACCGCCTGCTCAGCCGGAACATACTCGAAAGCTGGCGCATCCTCTTGCACCAATTGCGACGCAAACCAATTCGCATTCGCAGGATCAAGCTCCTGCAGCACTTGCCAAGCAGGCCAGCAGGTCAAGACGGACCAGAGCGCTTGTGAGAACTGTCCCGCTGGTCAGTTTGGCGACGGAACGACGAGCTGCAGCAATTGCCCGGCTGGCAAGTACTCCAATGTCGGTGCTTCGGTCTGCACTGCATGCTATCCAGGAACAACTTCAGTCGCTGGCGCCAGCAGCTGCACTGTATGCCCGGCAGGACAGTACGCGACCGATTCTGGCTCAGCTTCTTGCCAAAGCTGTGCAGAGGGTACCTACTCGGCCACTACTGGCACGATACGTTGCACCGCCTGCCCAGCAAACCAATACTCCACGCCTGGTTCCACCCAGTGCAAGACTTGTCAGGCCGGCTTCCAGGTCAACTCCGACGGCAGTGGCTGTGACGCCTGCCCGCGAGGCACCTCCGGCGACGGAACCGGGGCTTGTGTTCCTTGCGCGGCGGGACAGTTCTCGACCGGGTCAAGCACCGGGACCGCTTCATGCTCCCAGTGCCCGGCAGGACAATACTCGGGTCCCGCTTCCGATAGCTGTGCCCCGTGCCCGGCCGGACAGTTCACGACTGACGGCAAGGGCTGCACCAAATGTCCGGCGGGTCAGTTTTCTGCCAACGGTGCCACGCAGTGCACTCCTTGCGAGGCAGGAAAGTATGCCGCTGCATCTGACTCTGGCGCGGCTACTTGCACAGATTGCAAAGCGGGCGAATTCTCAACTCCTGGTTCGGCCAGCTGCACGCCTTGCGATGCTGGCAAGTTCTCATCTGCAGCTTCAGGCAGTTGCACTGCGTGCCCGGCAGGCAAGTTTTCAGCCGCCGGTGCAGACGAGTGCTCTTCCTGTGCACCGGGAAAATACTCAACCTCAGGTTCAGTTAGCTGCACGGATTGTCCAGCAGGGAAATTCGCCAATGGCGGCGCAGGCACCTGCAATGACTGTCCCGCAAACCAATATTCAACCTCCGGGTCGAGCAGCTGCAAGACTTGCGACGCAGGCCAGCAAGTCAAATCTAGCAAGGATGGCTGTGACCCGTGCCCGGCAGGTCAGTTTGGTAACGGGCAGGGCGCTTGTTCCCCTTGTGAGGATGGCAAGTATTCGGCTGCCGGTGCAACGACTTGCAGTTCGTGCCCTGCAGGTCAAATCCCAAATGTCAACAAGAGCGGTTGCAGCGACTGTCCAGCAGGCCAGGTTTCCACCGGCGATTCTACCACCTGCACCCCTTGTGGACCAGGGAAGTTGCCCAACCAGAGCAAGGATGGCTGTGTCGATTGTCCAGCAGGACAATTCTCAGCCGGCGGTCTGGCTAGCTGCACAACATGTCCCGCAGGCCAGTTTTCAGCTGGTGGTGCAAGTGCTTGTACCGCGTGCCCCGGAGGCCAAATTCCCAATGGGGACAAGAGCGGATGCGTTGACTGTGATGCTGGTGAAGTCGCAGCTGGCGGCGCAACAACTTGCACAGCTTGTGGACCGGGACACGAACCCAACGCTAGCAAAGATGCTTGTTCTGCCTGCACTGGAACACAGGTCAGTGACGGCAAATCTTGCTATGCATGCTCCAAGGACCAGCAACCCAAGACGGATGGAAGCGGCTGCGATGATTGCCCAGCTGACACGGTCAGCGACGGAACCGAGTCCTGTGCTCAGTGTGGCAAGGGCCAGGAACCCAACTCGGACAAGAGCGGCTGCGACAATTGCACGGGAGGCCAAGTCAGCAACGGAATCAGTGCTTGCAGCACATGTCCTGCAGGCCAGGAAGCAAAGACGGACAAGAGTGGATGCAACCTCTGTCCAGATGGCCAATTCAGTGCTGGGAATAACGTCGCTTGCGCTACTTGCCCGGTGGGCTATGAAGCTCTGGCCGATAAGAGCGGTTGCAACAAGTGTGCGGATGGCCAGTACAGCATTGGAGGTTCTCCCTGTGTCCCTTGTCCAGCGGGCCAACAACCCAGCGCTTCCAACGGTGCTTGTGTTCCTTGCTCCGCTGGAACCTTCTCTACAGGTGGTGTAAAGACTTGCTCCAGCTGTCCCCCAGGCCAGTTCTCCGGAAGCACGGGTGCGACATCTTGCACTAATTGCCCCGCGGGTCAGTTCTCGACTGGCGGCAAGTCTTCTTGCGGCCCCTGCGCGCCAGGCCAGTTTTCCGCTGCCGGTGCGCAGCAGTGCTCTACATGCCCTGCTGGATGGGCACCCAACGAAGGTAGAACCGACTGCCAGCGCTGCGACCCTGGCCAGGTTGCGGCGAGCGGTGCGCCCAGTTGTACGGCCTGCCCTGCTGGACACAAGCCCAACGGAAACGGGGACGACTGTGTTGCTTGTCCCGCGGGCCAGTTCTCAGCTGGCGGCGCAGAGACTTGTACCCCCTGCGACAGTGGCAAGTTTTCAAGGGACGGCGCAACCGCTTGCAGTTCTTGCGATGCCGGTAAAGTGCCCACCGGCGACCAGACCGATTGTCAATCTTGTGACCCAGGCAAGGTCGCAGCCGCTGGTGACGCTGTCTGCACTAGCTGCGGAGAGGGCAAAGCGCCCAACGCCGAGAACAGCTCTTGTGAAGCTTGTGATGATGGCCAAATCTCAGCCGGCGGCGCAGCGGCTTGCAGTAAATGCCCAGCAGGTTCAGCCCCCGACGACAAGAAGAGTCAGTGCGAGAATTGCGCAGCAGGTTCAGTTTCGCTCGAGGGAGATGCCAGTTGCACGCCCTGCGAAGGAGGCAAGGCACCCAACTCCAGCAATAGCGCCTGTGTGGGCTGTTCAGATGGTAAGTTTTCGGCTGGAGGTACAGCAACCTGCTCTGCTTGCCCAGACGGATCTATTCCAAATGAAGGGAAGACAGGCTGTGACGAGTGCGGTGCGGGCAAGATTGCCGCCAGCAGCGCCAGCACCTGCACTACGTGTGAGGCAGGCAAGACTCCTGGTGCGGACAAGAAGTCTTGCGAGCCTTGTGGTGTAGGCTCCGCAGCCGCTCCCGGCTCAGCTGCGTGCAAAATCTGCGACCCAGGCCAGTCACCCAACGCTCAGAAGAGTGACTGCGTGCCTTGTGCGGCCGGAACTTCCTCCGAGGGCGGTGACGACACCTGTACCCCCTGCTCGGCAGGCCACTTCGCGGTTGAAGGCTCCAAGGGTTGCTCAGCCTGTGACAAGGGCTCTGTTGTGAATAAGGACAAGAACGGCTGTGATACTTGCGGCGTCGGCCAAGTTGCGGCTCAAGGCGACGCCACCTGCACCACGTGCGAAGCAGGCAAAGCCCCCAACAGCGACAAGACTGCTTGCACTTCCTGTGATGCGGGCAAGTATTCGGCTGGCGGTGTCGATGCTTGTCTCAACTGCCCAGACAATCAGTGGGCACCTACAGGTTCTACTTCTTGCTTTGACTGTCCAGTAGGCCAGGCGGTCAAGCAAGACAAGACTGGCTGCGATGTCTGTCAACCAGGTCACTTTAGTGACGGAACAAAGCCCTGTGCTCCATGCCCAGACGGTCAGTATTCCGGTATCCGCGCAACCACTTGCACCAAGTGCTTGGCGGGTTCTATCCCAAATGCTGGCCAGGATGGTTGTGACGGTTGCACCGACAACAAAGTCGCACTCGCTGGTTCGACTACCTGTACCGCTTGTCCGGCTGGAAAAGCACCAAACGCGGATAAGAGCGTCTGTGATGCCTGTGCAGCTGGCAAATGGAGCGACGGGAAGACAGCATGTGATTTCTGTCCGGCTGGCTCTGCAGCCACGTCCGACGGATCTGGCTGTGTCGATTGCGACGTCGGAGAGGCCAGCGATGGAACCAAGCCTTGTGCCTCATGCCCCAAGGGACAAGCACCCAGAGATGACAAGGCTGGCTGCGACCCCTGCTCTGAAGGAACTGTCAGCGATGGCACGAGTGCTTGTGTGTCTTGTAAGGCGGACGAGCAGCCCAGAGCTGACGGAAGTGGTTGTGATAAATGTGACGACGGCCAGGTCAGCGACGGGAAGAAGGCTTGCGCTGCTTGCGAAGAGGGCAACGAGCCAAACCAAGATAAGAGTGGCTGCAGCCCTTGTGCAGGTGGCACCGTGAGCAACGGCATCAGCGAATGCTCTGCCTGCGCAGCCGGATCTCAAGCCAACGACAAGAACAGCAAGTGTGAACCCTGCGCAATAGGACTTGTTAGTGACGGCAAGAGTTCTTGTAAGGCGTGTGATCCTGGCCACGAAGCTGTGGCTGGCCAGGGATCATGCAGTGCCTGCCCAGCAAACCAGTTCAGCGACGGATCCAAGCCTTGCGCACCCTGCCCGGTAGGAAAGCAACCCAACGGGGACAACAGTGACTGCGTGGACTGTCCGATGGGCTCTTCAAGCGACGGACAGCATGCCTGTGCCCCTTGTTCCGCCGGCAAGTTTGCTCTGGCTGGCGCAACCGAGTGTACTAGCTGCCAGCCGGGAGAAGTTGCGGCCGCCGGCTCTGGGTCTTGCACCGCCTGCGAGGACGGGAAGATTCCCGGAGATCACTCGGCCACTTGCACGGACTGCCCGGCAGGATCAGTTGCTGCTCATGGAGCTGTCACTTGTACTCCCTGTACCGCGGGCAACATGCCCAACAAGGACAAGAACGCTTGCGAAGCCTGTCCCGATGGCCAGGTCTCGACCGGTGGTGCCTGCAAGTCCTGTGATGCAGGCTCAGTACCAAACCACGACAACAGTGACTGCAATAGGTGCCCAGTAGGCCAGGTCAGCGACGGCAAGGCTGATTGTGCAGTTTGTCCCAAGGGCGAGGCCGCCAAGGATGACCAGAGCGTGTGCGTCAAGTGTGCCGATGGTTTGGTTAGCAATGGTGCTGTTCCTTGCACCGCCTGTAAAGCTGGCACACAGCCCAAGGATGACCAGAGTGACTGTGTGGCCTGTCCAGAGGGTGAGTTCAGCGACGGTAAATCAGCCTGTGCTGCGTGCCCAGTCGGCCAATTCGCCACGTCTGGTCAGGATGGCTGCGACAAGTGCTCAGCCGGACAGTATGGCGACGGCAAAACTAGCTGTCAGCCTTGCCCAGCAGGCACGTTGTCAGCCGCGGGCGCGGGAACCTGCAGCACATGCGACCCGGGCGAGGTTTCTGGTACCGGTGCCGCAATTTGCACCGTCTGCTCTGCTGGGCAGCAGGCCAACGCTGGCCAGACTGAATGTGAAAGCTGTCCAAAGGGCTCATTTGGTGACGGTACCGCTCAATGCAGGCCTTGTGGAGATGGCAAGATTCCTAATAAGGATGGCAATGGTTGTGATTCCTGCCCACCGGGCAAGATTGCGCTTGAAGGCTCTACTGAGTGCACAGCCTGCGATGCCGGTACTCAGGCTAGCGGTGCGGCCAACTCCTGTGACTCTTGCGCCGCAGGCACCTATGGCGACGGATCATCCGATTGTAAGCCTTGTCCTGCGGGCAAGATCTCTGCAAAGGGTGCCACTACTTGCACTGCTTGTCCGGATGGCGAAGTCCCAATCAATGGCGCGACAGAGTGTCAAGCCTGCTCGGCAGGCCAAGCCGCCAAGTCTGATGGAAGCGGGTGCCAGAACTGCGCCACCGGAACTTGGAGCAATGGAAAGACTCCGTGTACTTCTTGCCCGTTCAAACAGGAACCCAACGAGCTCAAAACTAATTGTGTGGACTGCGCCCCTGGACAGGTCAGTGACGGAAAGGCTTGCAAGTCTTGTGACCCAGGCCAAACTCCCAAGGCCGATGGCAGCGGCTGCAACGATTGCCCAGCTGGCCAGGTCGGCGATGGAAAGGGCGATTGTAAGTCTTGTTCCGTGGGAGAAATGCCCATGAAGGACAAGACCGACTGCGAAAAGTGTCCAACTGGCCAGGTCAGCGGCGGAACCAGTGACTGCACTACCTGCCAGCCTGGGTTCGCAGCCGACGAGCACAATAGCGAGTGTAAGCGTTGCCCTGACGGCCAGGTCAGCGATGGAGCCAAGCCCTGTGCATTCTGCAGCGCCGGAAAGTCGCCCAATGAAAGCCAGACAGACTGTGTTGATTGCAAAGATGGAGAAGTGAGCGACGGCCAAGGCGGAGCCTGTAGCGCTTGTCAGTCTGGGCAAATGCCCAACGAGCAGAGTACTGGCTGCACCGACTGCCCGGCTGGACAGATCAGTAACGGGAAGATCTGTTCTCAGTGTGGCGGCGGCAAGGCGGCCAACAAGGATAAGAATGACTGTGTTGCTTGTGAGCCAGGTAAATTCAGCAAAGGCGACCTTGCTTGTGGCGCCTGTCCGTTTGGATACAAGCCCAATGACAGCCAGAATGACTGTGTGGCGTGTCCTAAGGGACAGGTGAGCGATGGCGTCACCTGTACGTCCTGCTCCAACCATGAACAGCCCAAGGCCAATGGAAGTGGCTGCGATCCCTGCGCGGACGGAGAAGTCAGTGACGGATCCAGCTGCGCCAAATGTGATGCCGGCAAGGAGCCCAAGGCAGACAACAGTGGCTGCACCAACTGTGACGCCAACAAGGTAAGCAACGGAATCGGTGCCTGCGATTTCTGTCAGGCTGGATACGAAGCCAAACCGGACCAGAGCGGCTGTCAAGCTTGCTCGGAAGGACAGTATAGCGACGGAACCAAGCCTTGTGCTACTTGTCCAATTGGGAAGCAACCTACCCAAGACAAGAGCGATTGTGCGGCCTGCCCAGACGGATTTGTTAATAACGGGCTAGGCGGGTTGTGTAGCCCGTGTAAGGCCGGCGAATCGCCCAATACCGAAAAGGGCTCCTGCGTCCCCTGCGCACCAGGTCATGTTAGTGACGGCAAGTCTTGCAAGTCTTGTGATCCAGGCCAGCACCCCAATAGCGACCTTGACGGCTGCGACAACTGTGATGCCGGTCAAGTCAGCAACGGAGTTGACTGCGTTACTTGTGATGCAGGCAAAGAGGCCAATGGGCAAAAGACTGATTGCGTGGATTGCAGCGACGGCGAGTGGAGTGACGGAACTCGGGCTTGCGCTAGGTGCTCGCCTGGATCAGTAATCAACTCTGATAAAACGGGTTGCGACGATTGTCAACCAGACGAGTATAGTGACGGAGTCACTGCCTGTGCCACTTGCCCTGGTGGTACTCTGCTCAAAGATGACCGGAGCGGTTGCACGCCTTGCGATGCTGGTCAAATCACCAACGGTCCTGGAGTTTGCGTTACTTGCGACCCTGGAAAGGCCTCCAACGAGCAAAAGAATGATTGCGTGGCTTGCGAGGATGGCCAGTGGAGTGACGGATCCAAGGCTTGTGCTGCTTGCCCGGCTGGACAAGGACCAACCCAGAACAAGGACGGCTGCGTTGCTTGCGACGAATTCAAGTATAGCGACGGCTCTGGTATTTGCCAAAGCTGTCCAGCTGGTTCTACTGTTAACAAGGACCAGAACGGCTGCGATGGCTGCCCTGCTGGCAAGGTTAGCAACGGGTCCGGAACTTGTCTCTCCTGCCCCGGAGGTAGCGTACCCAACGACAAGAAAGACGGCTGCACAGGTTGTGCCGACGGCCAGTGGAGTAAAGGTGGAAGCCCTTGTTCTTACTGCAACCCCGGCCAAGGACCTAGCGAGCAAAAGGATGCTTGCGTACAATGTGAGACAGGCAAAGTCAGCGATGGAAAGGCTGGATGCACTACCTGTCCGGCCGGAAAGTACCCCAAGGACGACCAGACTGGTTGTAACGTTTGTGACCAGGGCCAAATCAGTGACGGCAATCAATGCAGTTCCTGTGACCCAGGCAAGATCCCCAACGCACAAAGGAACGGCTGTGACAGCTGTCCCGCACACCAAGTCCCCAAGCCCAACGGCTTGGGTTGTCAAGGCTGCCCAGCAGGAAATATTCCCGACGATAACGGAGTCTCTTGTGTGTCTTGTCCCTCGGGTCACATCGGCGATGGAACTAGCTGTTCCGCTTGCCCAGGAGGTCAAGTTCCTGGAGAGGACGGCAACTCCTGCACAGGCTGCCCAGCGGGAAAGATTGCAAAGGATGGTGTTTGTGCGCCCTGCCTAGCCGGTCAATTTGGTGATGGAACTTCCTGCACGGCCTGCCCACCAGGCAAGGTACCCAAGGATAACGGAGCGTCTTGCGATGCTTGTCCTACCAACGAAGTACCCACGAAGGCCGGGGATGGCTGCGAAACCTGCACTGATGGTCTTGTTCCCAATGCTGCCGGTACAGACTGTGTGAAGGACTGTGGTGCCAACGCACACTTCGATGCCACTGTTGGTGATTGCAATTGCATTGCACCTGGTGCCAGCTTCAACGAGGACAAGACCTGCAGTTGCCCCAACGCTAGTTGGGACAAGGATAACAATGTATGCACTTGCTCGGCTCCCACCGGCGCTGAGTGGATTCTCAACAAGGACGGTGCATACTCATGTGCCTGCTTGCCCGGCCAAATGGAAAGCAAAGGCGTTTGCACAGGTGACCCCGACTGTGGCGCCCACGCCCAGGTTGAGAACGGTGTTTGCAAATGTAATGCTCCTGGCGCATCCTTCCAGGGTGACAAGTCCTGCTTCTGCGGTCCGAATGCTTCGTTGAGCGACGATGGCTCATCATGTGTCTGCAACACTCCCGCGAGCTCTCAATGGGGTGCGGACAGTAACAAGGTCTACTCTTGCACTTGCCCGGCTGACAAACCACTCAAAGGCGGTGCTTGTGTAGCACCTTTGGACTGTGGTGAGGATGGCGAAGATGGCGGCAACGGAAAGTGTAGGTGCAAGGCCCCAGGTGCCACATTCAATGACCAGGGCAAGAGCTGCAGCTGTGGCACAGGCGCTTCACTGAGTGATGATGGCAAGTCATGTGTCTGCAGTGCTCCCACGGATTCTAGTTGGGCCATTGGTAAAGACGATGCGTACTCTTGCGTCTGCCCGACCGATAAGCCGCTCAAAGGCGGTGCATGCGTGGCACCTTTGGACTGCGGTACGAACGGAGAGGATGATGGCAATGGGAATTGTAAGTGCAAGGCCCCAGGAGCGATCTTCAGCGATCCGAACAAGATCTGTAGCTGTGGTACCGGTGCCACGCTCAGTGACGATGGCAACTCATGCGAATGCAGCACTCCCGCGGCTTCGAAATGGACTGCAGACGACAAAAATGTGTACTCCTGCACTTGCCCCGCTGATAAGCCACTCAAGAAAGGTGTTTGCACGTCAGTTGTAGATTGCGGCACCAATGCCGGCTTTGATGACGATAGCAACGCCTGCAAGTGCAAGGCTCCAGGAGCCACGTTTAATGAAGACAAGTCTTGTACTTGTGGACCCGGTGCCAGCCTGAGTCCCGATGGCAAGTCATGTGTATGCAGCGCCCCCTTGGCCTCGACTTGGACAAAGGGCAATGATGATAAATACACTTGCGCCTGCTCGACAGACAGCAAACTCAAGAGCGGTGCTTGCGTTCCCATCACTGATTGTGGCGCCAACGCCATTGTTGATAAGAACGACGACAACACCTGCAATTGCAAGGCTCCAGGAGCCACGTTCAATCAAGACAAGTCTTGCACTTGCGGGCCCGGTGCCTCGCTGAGCACTGACGGCAAAACATGCCAGTGTAATGCCCCAGCCAACTCGGGCTGGGCAAAGGACCCGACTGGCAAGTACTCATGCAGTTGCCCAACAGGCCAGATACTCAAGAACAACGCCTGCGTTAATAAACCTGACTGCGGATCCGTGGCAACCTTCAGCGAGACTGATGTTGCTTGTACTTGCAAGGCTCCCGGCGCCACCTTCAAGTCGGACAAGACATGTAGCTGTGGTACCGATGCCTCGCTCGATACCGACGGTAAGTCATGCAGATGTACTATCAAGGGTGCCATCTGGGACAAGGACAGCACTGGTAAATACACTTGCGCTTGTCCGGCTGGCCAGGTTATCAAGAACGGTGCCTGTACAGTTACGGTCGACTGTGGATCCGTGGCAACATACGATGACAGCGCCAGCGCTTGTAGTTGCAAGGCTCCTGGAGCTACCTTCAAGATGGACAAGTCCTGCTTCTGCGGCGATGATGCATCCCTTGATACCGACGGCAAGAACTGCAAATGCTCTGCTACGGGCGCCACTTGGACCAAGGACAGCGCTGGGAAATACTCATGCACATGCCCAACTGGCCAGAGCATCAAGAAAGGCGCCTGTGCGCCTGTTGTTGAATGTGGCAGCAATGCCGCCGCAGATGACAATGGCAACTGTGTTTGCAAAGCCCCTGGTGCAACCTTCCAGTCGGATAAGACATGCAGTTGTGGTGATGGCGCATCGCTCAACACCGACGGCAAGTCCTGCAAATGTTCTGCAATCGGCGCGACCTGGGGCAAGGACAGCACTGGTAAATACTCCTGTGCATGCCCGGCCGGCCAGACATTGAAGAACGGCGCTTGCGTACCTCCTCTAGTTTGCGGCGCCAACGCTACAGACCAAGACGGCATTTGCACATGCAAGGCTCCTGGTGCCAAGTTCAGTACCACTGATAGGTCGTGCGGCTGCGGCGCCGACGCCAGCCTCAGCCCCGATGGCAAATCTTGTGTCTGTCTCGCGTCGGGCGCCACGTGGGCCAAGGGCGGCACCGACGAATGGGCGTGCAAGTGTCCAGACGGTCAAGCCGTGAAGAGCAACGTTTGCACGCCTCTAATCGACTGTGGCAAGAATGCTGTGGCCGACAAGAGCGGCACTTGTGTTTGCACAGCTCCCGGTGCAACCTACAACAAACCTGACAAGTCCTGTGGTTGTGGAGTTGGCGCGTCTCTCAGCACCGACGGTAAATCCTGTAGTTGTTCCGTCACAGGGCAGTCTTGGATCAAGGATAGTTCAGGCAAATACTCCTGCGCCTGTCAATCTGGTTGGACCGTCAAGAATGGAGCTTGTGTAGACGCTACCTGTGGTACGAACGCCTCCCTCGACAAGGACGGCAAGACCTGCGTGTGCAAGGCCCCCGGAGCAACATTCAACACGTCGGATAAATCTTGTGGCTGCGGAACGAGTGCGTCGCTGAGCTCGGACGGAGGCTCATGCAAGTGCTCCATGACAGGACCATCCTGGGCCAAGGACACTTCGGGCAAATATTCGTGCAGCTGCCCATCCGGCCAGACGGTTAGGAATGGTGCCTGTACAGCTCCAACAGTAGACTGCGGCCCCAATGCTTCCCTCGACAAGGACGGCAAAACCTGTGTTTGCAAGGCGCCTGGAGCAACGTTTAACGTGTCCAGTAAGAGTTGCGGATGTGGAGATGAGGGATCACTCAGCGCAAATGGGAATGCATGCACATGTTCCGGTAAAGGCGCCAGCTGGACAAAGGGCACCGACGGGAAGTACTCTTGCATTTGTCCGTTGGGTTGGGCACAAAAGAAGGGCGCTTGTCCCACAACTGGGTGCGGCAACACTGCCACACAGAGCGGCGGCGAATGTCGCTGCAAGGCCCCCGGCGCCAGCTTCACTAGCTCCAGATGCGACTGCGGACCCGAGGCCTCATTGAGTTCGGACAACCTCTCCTGTGTGTGCAAGGCTCCCGGTGCCACCTTCAGCACCAAAACCCAGGGCTGTGTCTGTGGCACTGGCGCTACGCTGGGTTCAGACAAGTCCAAATGCGAGTGTACCCTAAAGGGCGCGGTATATACCAAGGACGCGACCGGCAAGTATTCATGTGTTTGCCCTGCGAAACAAATCATGCAAAACGGTGCCTGTGTAGCAGCTCCCGTTAGTTGTGGCACCACTGCCGTCTCAAATAACGGCGTGTGCGAGTGCAAGGCTCCCGGCGCAACCTTCAGTGCCACGGCCAAACTCTGCTCCTGCGGCACCGATGCCTTGTTGACCTCGGATGGCTCCAAATGCCAGTGCAAGGCCAAGGGCTCAACCTGGACTAAAGATGGTTCTGGCAAATACTCGTGTGCTTGTCCGTCGGGTCAAACGGTCCAAAACGGAGCCTGTGCAGCAGCTCCCCTCAACTGTGGCAGCACTGCCACGTCCAAAAACGGTGCGTGCGAATGCAAAGCCCCCGGTGCAACTTGGAGCAGCAGCAGCAAGACCTGTGGCTGTGGTAGCGGTGCCTCCCTAAGCTCAGACAACTCCAAGTGTCAGTATACAGCAAAAGGCGCAACATGGAACAAGGACAGTTCTGGTAAATATTCATGTGCTTGCCCAACAGGCCAGACAGTACAGAACAGTGCTTGTGCTTCGGCTCCCCTCAACTGCGGCAGCAACGCCACCGCTAAGAACAGCGTGTGCCAGTGTAAGGCTGCGGGCGCGCAATTTAACTCGTCCGACAAGTCTTGCAGCTGCGGTCTGAGCGCAAGACTGAGCAGCGATGCCTGCAAGTGCAATGTTGCTGGTGCAACCTGGGGTGCTGACGGTCAAGGCAAATACTCCTGCCAATGCCCTACAGGACAAGTAGTAAGTGGCAGCAGCTGCGCCCCCGACTGCGGTTCCGACGCTTCCTACAATCCAAAAAGCCGGGCTTGTGAATGCAAAAACACGAAGCTAGTCTTTGACTCCAAGTCGAAGTCCTGCAATTGTCCACCTGGACAGCAGCTTAGCGGTACATCTTGTGTGTCCATCTGCGGCACTCAAGCTACCTTCAACACAGCGACCAAGGTCTGTGGCTGTAAGAACACTAATCTTACATTCAACACCAAGACAGCAACATGTGGCTGCCCCTCTGGAAAGGTCCTGAGCAATAACGCATGTGTTCCTGACTGTGGTGCTGATGCTGCTTATAACACGGCCACCAGGGCCTGTGACTGCAAGAACACCAACCTGGCCTACAACGTTGCATCGCATATCTGCGACTGCACTGCTGATGCTACTCTGGATTCCACAAAGAAGAACTGCATTTGCAACAAGAGTGGCATGCTTTGGGGCATTGTTAGCCATACATGCGCCTGCCCCAAGGGCATGGTCTTTAGGGGAACCAAGTGTGAAAAGGCCTAGTGTTCCCCCGGGACTATATTATTCTTCAGGTAGATACTTTTTTGATGTATTAGTTAGTCAAATATTTAGTAAATATATTTTCTGTGCCTTTAAGTTTACAGCGTTTCTCTCATTTAACCAATGCTTCTTGCAGACATGGTCTGTGACGCTGGCCCCGCTCGCCATCCGGCCTCATTCCTTCACGCGCGGCAAGCAATTAGGCAAGCAATGATCAGGCAATGATGGGGCTATTAACTGTATGATTCAAACTTGCCTTATGTGTTTTGTTTGCTATCGCTTGGGCTTTTTTTATACTCCCCGGGGTTCGTCGATAAGCTTCCGATTTCAATCATTCTCAGTCATTTTCAATAAAGTCGGGAAATTGTAAGAGATTTGAGATATCCCAGGTCATCGGTAAGTCCTGAAAGAAACATTATATGAGTAATGGTGGTAAATTTCCATGGCAGCGTTGCAAGACTCACAAGCAAATCTAGGCCCTGGCTGTTTGGAGTTGGCAAAGAAAATTCTAAGCTGTCCATTGTTTCTCGGGATACCTTTGCACCATGATTTTCCTTTAGAATCTCGAGAGTTGTGTTCAAGCTATCCTTTATGCTTTCTTGTGCAGCCTCTGCAGCACAACCCCCTGTTTCGATTGCTCGAATTTGAGCTAACAAGGCAGCGAGGAAATTGTAGCCTTTAGTGCTCACACTTCCGCATTTGAGTGTCTCCAGAAAGAGGAAGAGCATGCTATCTAGTGCATGCTGAATAGACAAGTAATTGTCCTGGCGTAGGCTATCTAGACGATCCTTGGGGCGAGGTCCGCCTTTTTCCTTTAGCCGGAGGAGCAATTCAAGTCCCAGAACAATTATAGTATCCATACTCAATGGGCCTTTAAATGAGCCTCTTCCGACGGTAGCAAGAAGAAATGTATCATGCGAGTGGACCAGAGACTTGTCAAGTGCGATTTCAGTGGCGTAAGACGCCACTACCATCGCCGACTCCACGCACACCTTGCGAGCAAGGTAAAATAAAGGATTAACCTGAGATTGTGCCATAAAAGGGCGATGCAATAGTATCATATACTTGTGAAAGCTTATTTCGAGGAAACTGCGGTGAAATCCAGATAATTTGGGTGCGCTGTTATTCTTGGTAGCAGAGACCGAGTCCTTTTCGAAGACGATGGCAATTTCGCGGCATGCCTCTCTAAGTTCTGAACCAAGTTGTAATATTTGATTATAATCCTGCCCGGGTTGAAAATTATTAATCATCTTGGATATTTTCAGTCTCAGTGATAAAGACATGGTCAGCTGGATCTGGAGAGACGAGTCTGTGAAGCCTTGGCTTGGGGCCAACCCTGGCGGTGTATTTTGGAGAATGTCATCATCATTAATATTCAGCGGTGCCATGGTATCGAAATCACAAGCGGATAATGATATTGGCAAGCCTGAATCCAGGTGAGTCTGAATGGTCACCTCTACCACAGCCGCCCATAACCTCCTGCGCATCTCTGCTTCCAGCACTGAAAGTGACGGAAAAAGAGTAGGGTCACGGTGCAAGCCCATTGCAATGGCCATTGTTATGAGAGAGCCAGCTGAGACCCAACCCATACCTGAAGCATTGTATGTAGTCTGCCTGGCAATAACCAAGAGTGCAAATACTTGTAGGCCGTTGAAGCTGAGAGTAGATTTCTCAAAAGGTCCCATTAACCATGCCTGAACCGTGTCCAGCAAGGTTGGGGCGCGAGATCGAAGTTCTAGACCCTCACAGCTGGTAGAGAACGTAGTGCCAATGGCAAGAATGACAAGCATTGTCATGTTAAAGTACACTGATGTTTTCTCCGATGTGGCATCCTGCCAAAACTTGTCATAGTCGGCTTGGAATGACGGCAGGTGAATGATTCGATAGATGGGATTCAGAGTCCTGAAGTAACAGGATATGAGGTCATCGCATATCTGTTTGTGGGGAATGATATCTGCCAAGTTTGGAGGGTTCTTGTTGTCGATTGCCAACCTTTGAGATTTTACTGCTCGTCGGATCTCTCGAATCTGGAAGAATTGGGAAATTATTTCGATTCCAAGGCCCTCCGGAACAAGGTCTGCTGCCTTGGCATCGAAGAAATTCACCATGATCTCAGGCTAGCGCTCATGTCAGCAAAGACACTGGTAGAATACTTGACGTCTGCTCGGGCTAGGCTACGTACCAAAGTCTCTGCTATGTGCATCCAATGACTTGGTCCAAAAAAACGAGTTTTATTTGTGTTGTTTCGAAGTCTTAGAGTAGATAAATCACTGACCGCCACCGGGTGAATGTCACCTTGTACTTGATGACCCCCAAGGGCAGATGGATTTTGTTCTCGGGGCGGCTGTTCTCTTTGCGAGACTTGGCCGACATCTCGGTGACTTGAAACAGGGATACTGGAATGGTGTACGCGGCCGGGGTCTGAGTTGGGTGCTGTACGGAGGGAATTGCCAGCAGCCTCACCTGAGAGTCTTCCCCTGGCGGTAGCCGGGAAAACATCTGAGCGGTAGGAACAGTCCAATGCAGCGCGGGAACGTCTGCAGGGACCGCAGGGCAAAGATTGGTCGCATCTGATTTTCCGTCGCCGGCACGGTTCGCACGACGTGGCAGGACGTCGTCGTCTAGGAAGCCTCATGGCCGCATGGGACTCATGATGTGATTGGTCGTCCATTTAGATAACTGGCATCTTCAGGCGAGGGAGAGTTGGGGGATCAACGACACTCGACGTCTATCACCGACTCCGCCAATTCTCGGTAAATTGGCGACTCCGGCCCCGCAATTTTCCGCAATTCTCCGGCTTCGCTGAGTATACGCTTGTCCAAAATAAGAAGCCATAGCAGGAAAACTCAACCACGACGCCAACACGAGATGTCATCTGTTACATCCAGTGTTATCCAATAATGCTCCATAGAATCCATAGTATTATCGCATAGTCTCACAATTCGAGTTGAGAAAAGGTGTTTCAGTGTGGCAGTCGACTAGAGTCTAATTGAGTGCAAGACGGAGCACCGAAAAGTTCGGTCTCGGGATATTAGCACGCCAGTATAAGACAACCATGAAGTCAGCAACGCGGAAGCCTGGTTTTCTTTCTGTATCACAATCGCAATCACTTGCCATTCCCCGCAAAAGAAGTATCTCTAATCTTTCACGATCGAATCTTCAAGATGACCGAGAAAGTTTCGTCACAAAATGCCCGATTAGCAGAACAGCTAGACTCCTGGGCACATCAACTTACGAAGATCGCAGCATCTATCAAGAACAGTACATCTGACGATACTCCCCATGAGCATCAAAAGGCAGTTAAAAAAACTGCGAATGATATCTTGAAGACTGTCACGTTACCTGAAGAGCACCTCTTGGGTGATATGATAACCTTGGCCAAGCTCACGGCGTTGAGACTCTTCATCAAATGGAAAGTCTTTGAAATCATTCCGAGACCTGGGACGATTTCTTATGATGATCTCGCTCATAAGATTGGTGCTGAACCCACTCTCATAAGTAAGCAATTGTCTGATATTCGTTGTATGATCCATGGCTAAAATTAAATCCAGCCCGACTATCCTGGATCCTCGTTTCTACCGGCATTTTGAACCAAGTTGGAACGGACCAACTCTCTCATACCAAGATATCAACATCTTTCACTAGCTCTAATCCGTTCACTTCTTTGATAGAGATGGGGTGAGTACCGTGCATCACATGGACTTAGGACCATTCCTTCAGACCAGCTGACCCTACGAAAAGATTTGACAGCCACCTGCGATCTCTCGGATCCATGCCGGATTACTTTGACCATTATGGGTTGAAAGAGCCCACTGGAAGATATGGGTCCATTTTCGCCTTTTCTGCGGGGAATCCCGACCTGACAGTGTGGGAGCACATGCATCGTGACAAGGCAAGGATGCAAAGTTTCATGACAAGCATGGTCGCGGCTGCGAAGCAATTCCCTGTCATCGGGTCATACAGTTTCCAGTGGGTCCTTCAAAAGGCTGATGATTCTGAGGACCGGCCACTTGTCGTTGATATTGGGGGTGGGAAGGGACATGCCCTCGAAACAATCATCCAAGCTACACCGGGTCTTCCCGCGAGCCGTTGTGTGGTTGAAGACCTTCCAGAGGTCGTGGAAGCGGCCAAGGAAGCAGCCACTGGGACCCTTGCTACGGTTCAGTTTGTTGCCATGGACTTTCATACCGAACAACCAATCAAAGGTATGTCTAAACTTTAGAGCGTACAGTCAAGCTCATACCGAGGCCGCTGCTAACATGACATTAACAGGTGCGCTGGTGTATTACATTCGTCGTTGTCTTCATGATTATGGAGACGGCGATGCAGTGAAAATGCTGCAACAAATCCAGTCGGCAATGGCATCTGATAGCCGTCTACTCATTGTCGAGGAAGTCCTAAGCAATCCGCCTTCGGCACTTGCTTCTGCTACAGACATATTGATGGCAACATTGGGAGGAAAAGAGAGAACGCTCAAAAACTTTGCCGCCATTGCTTCAAAGGCTGGTCTGGATATTGCTGAAGTCCACAGGTGTCAAGGGTCGACCATTGCCGTGATTGAATGTATCAAAAGATAGTTATGCTGTCTTCACCCTTTGATCTAAATTATCGGGTATCTCAAGCATTACAACAATCCTGGATCCTTGGCTTTTTAGCGTGGTAACAAGCTTCAAAACTCCACTTAACCGATAAAATTGCATTTTTTTCAGATTTGAGATTGATGCAAGTAATGTACTGAATCATAGCATCAACGTGCCCTCACTCCACATGATTATGCCCGAGCTCTCTCAATGCCCAATCATGACCACGGGTCGCTAAAAAGTCCTTTCAATCCTTATGCATTTTACTCTTCTTGGAAAACATATGGCAAGCCATGGCATTTTCTCTAAAATACCAGACGGCAGACATGACGGCACCTGGACCAATTATGAAAATTCCTACCAGGATGCTCCCAGCTGCAGACATGACACTCGCCTGGATTCGACCGACTCGCTTCAGATCCCACATTGCAACCACACACCACACGTATGATAAGACGTAATAGAGCCAGGTATCTATCAAAAGTGAATCTTTGATCCCTTCTTGTGATGACCCCGAATTTTGTGGAAAAATAAAAGTGAAAATAGATCGACGAATGAGATCGACATCCTTGGAGATGAAAAGTTCAAACACCGTGTACCAGTGGAGCAGAGCACCAAAAGCGGCAGTGATAATGTAAACCGAATTTAAAATGGTCAAGTCGTAAGGTCTTTCTCTCGCCAACGGGCTTGAGCTTCCATCAGCCGGATTAAGACAGGTACGTTTGTACAAGACTGCAACGAATGTAACAACTAGGGGCACCAAGATCGGCGAAATGTACCAAAGAGCTAGAAGAATTTGAGAAAACAACGGATCATTCCAAGGAATAAATGCCAATACAAATAGAGCTGTGTGCCCAATAATGGTGCCAGCAAGAATCAATCTAGCGTAGTGAATAGGAACGAACCGGTTGAGCGGCCACCAATAGGATTCGGTATTCGAAACCAATGTATAGGCAGCGAAGTATAACGACATAGTCGTATTAGCACCAGCAAACTGAAATAAGGTGAACCAAAATATAGGGCTAAAGATTAGATGTTAGCGTCTTAGTTCATGACACCATTTGAGTGTGTGGTGCTACATACAAACCAAGAGGTGTCATGGAGTTGCGATAACGATAGGCCTCAATGCTCAAGACAGTGATGGGTTGAATCAAATTGCCAAAAAAGTATCGTTGAATGGCCATCAGGTCTCCATTGCCAGATTTGAAACTTAAAAGAAAGAAGGCCACTCCTTGGGTTATGTAACCATCGATAATAGGAATACCGGTGTATTCTTCTTTGATGGGAAACGTCGTGTTTTCATGGATAAAATCAGTCGAGAGTGTTTCGCGGAGCTGATGGCCAAGTTTCAAAGAGCCAGAACCGATTCGTGTGGCATAATAACTCAAGATACAGCAAATCATGTAAAAGAACAAAAGCACTCGCTGGTATTGACCCCGTGATTTTGGCGGGTTGAGGAGCTCGTCTTTGTAAGGTACGAGCCTCTCTCGTTGCGGGACATCGATCATGTTCAATTTTTCACTCGCTGGGGATTGGGCAGAGAAGCTTCGGGTGATATCTGTTTCATGGACCAATGGTAGCAGACGAAGAGCCACAAACCGATGCAGTCCTGTATCAAGAGATTCGGTCAGCTGTCTTTGGTGGGAGTAATTCTTCGCCTTGACCGCTCTGGACCGCCGAACTGATTGTACGTCCGAAAAGATTGAATCGATTTGTGCAGTACTCAACTGACTATATGGGCAACCTTTTAGTCTTTCCATCAAATGATTGACTAAAGAAGCGGCCGTTTCGATGGCCGCATTACCGCCCTGGCCGCCAATCGGATGAACCTGGGCCGGTGTTAGTATCTGACGAGACGAATGAATAGCGGGGGTTTTCTTTTCACCTTGTGAGCGGAGTCTCCCAAGGTAAATATTCTGTTAAAATGCCATTTTTTATACACATATTCCGGAAGAGGAGTCATGATGGCAGTGACCTTGTTGTCTATCAAGGTCGAGAACTTGAAGTCGGGCAATATGTTTTCATCGCGGCAGTGCGAAAGCTCCAACTCCATATCAGCCTGCGTGTAACGCGGAATTGCAGAGCCGTGTAATCTCTCGGGCAACTTTTTAAACCGGAACCAGTAGACTCTGCCCCCAGGACCGCCAGTTACCAGATAAGAAGCGTGATCGCGGAACACACCATGCAGTTCGCCAGCATTCATTCCTTTGCACGGGTTGGAAATGCCGAAAATACAACTATAATCGCAGGGAGGTGCTGTATGTTCATTAGCCACCTGATTATAATAACCCTACCCTCACTCGACTCACCTTCGCTCTCGGATGGATCAAACCATCCCGGCTGCATCTCCTCAGCAAGTCTCCACATCTCATCACGAACAGTGCTGTGGATTCCATCGGCGCCAATGAGAATGTCGCCCTCGAAAGCTGACTTATCAGCGGTGATGGCTGCGACACGCTTATCTCGTAGCTCCACCTGAACGACCCGCTTCCCGGTCAAAATTTTTGACTTGTCGTGAATGTTTTCGTACAGAATTTGCAGCAGCATTTGTCGATCAAGAAATATCATGGGATATCCGTGACTGAGAGAATACCATATATTAGAAGACACCGGGACAATGCCATAAAAAAGAGGGCCTTACCGCTCTGTGAAGGCGCGGTTCATGCTACCACACAAAGCTAAGCGTACCCCGGCCTGGTCTCGAAATTCAAACGTGTCCACAGGCGGTGCCACCTCCAGCACTTTGTCGTAAAGCCCAAGCTGATCAAGTATTCGATTTCCATGCGGGAGGAGACCAATGCTGGCGCCAACCTGAGGAGCAATGCTGGGATATGCTTCCAGAATGATAAAGTCGATGTCGTTTGCTTGGAGCATGTTGGCGAGCGCCAGCCCTGCCACACTGCCCCCGGCAATAATGACTTTGAATTGGTTGTCTTGAGCCATGTCGTCTGGATCTGATTAAGATTGTTGATGCGGCGAGCGACTGATCCAGAGTCTAAAATTAAGAGCCAGGAACCCATGCCTTGGCAAAGTCAATCGAGGATCCTCGAAAATCCACGGGGGCTAGATCCATTTATCCAATTATCAGTCTGCGCTAGTTGCACGCTACCCGTACGCGACACGTCACCGCGTCTCGGCCATTTCTACTTACAAGTGTGGGTCAAATCAATTTCGGCTTCCTTAGTTTGCTAGGTGAGACAGAATATCACGCCAGTTTCCCCAACGAACCAGTTAGTATCGTACTTGTGAAATGGATAGATATGTTTAAATATGAGTGATTTTGTGTAAGTGCGTAAGATTTGTGGATCTTCCAGATTTATAGAATTTAAATACTTCAGCACGGATAAACCCAATGGAACTCTGCTTCTGTTGGACCCCGCATAATCATAATTTGAATCATGGTTTCTTGCCGTAAACAGAAAAACTAGTAAAAGAGTTAGCCGCATAAATCTAGAGCCAAGGATTAACTGTTTGGGGGACCATACACCGGCCAATAAGCGTGAATTTCCCTGCTGTTGAGCTCTTTTCTTGAGCTGACAAGAAAGGCCCTTACTTCTTCAGTGGTCCAACCATGAGCCCTTGTGAGTGGTGCCATGTGAAAGGCCTCGAGTCCATCAAGCATGTTGCGATTATTCCACAGTCCGATCTCTTTGAGCTTTTTATCCAGCGGCCAAGGGTTCGTAGGCCATTTGAACTTTGTCTCCACAATGCCCACGAATCCAATCTCGGCCATGAGATCTTTAAGCTTCTCAATTTTTAGATACGGCCGACCAAACTTGATTGACGCATCGTATAAGAGTTTTACTCCCTCAGAAAGCGCATGGTCCTCTGTCAAGGTGCCATCATCTGATTCAAGAAATAGTTCAAGTTCCTGCAGTTCGACATAGCCGCCAGAGGCAAGATTCCTATTCATTAGAATCTATATGAGCAAAGGTCATTCACTACTTACTGGAATATTTTGCGGAGATACGTTTCCCAACTCGCAATGCTGGATGTCATCATACGGCTGTGGATATAGTCAAACGGCTGAGAGAATGTCCACTCTTCCTCAATATCATCGACAAAAAACTCGACATTGGGAGGAACGCTATTCTTATGTCAGAAACTGAGAAATATGATGGGTTCAAGGAAATATAGACGTACAAATTGGGTTGGATGGGGGAGAGATCGACACCGATAACCTTTGCTTTTGGTCAGCTCCGAGAACTAATGAGTTGAGTGTTTGGAAATCTTGCATGAGCTTCTGGATGTTCTTCGGCGTAGTCCATGGCCCAGATGCCAGTTCCTATCGTGGAACATGTCAGTATCGCTGATGCTATATATAATTGGCGGTACTTACCAGTGCCTATATCAAGAACTCGCTTGGCCTTGAACTCTTTGTCATTTGGAGGGGCAAGGCCGAGCTTGTCGTTGAATGTCAAGAAACACAAATGATGTTGCAAATCTTGAATCATGAGCGTAAGTCAAAACCGATGAAGCGGTGCAATTGCTGCACTTACCAAGTCTATCGCTTTCCTCCTCATCGTTAGGTAGATTGTACTCTATAGAAGTTAATCCAAGTCAGCCAACAAAACCGCATTCTTGCTTACTGCCGTCTTTGTATCTATGATATGTTCTCCCGTTTTCGCGCCTATAGTTCAGAATAGAACTAGAGAGGCTCTCGGTCGCAGAACCTACTTCCTAACGAGAGTCAATCACGAACAGTCAGAGGTTTTCGGGCATTTGCACCCCATACCGAGGACAGAACAGAGTCATGATCATTATTGATCTAAGCCATCGTTAGCTTAACTTAGGCGAGTATTAAGACATATTTCAATGGCTTGGACAAACCTCATCGGGCACAATTGCAGGGTCTGTTTGCGTGGTAGCCATGGCTGGAGTTGGATCGTATACAGTAGTTGTATGAATAGGCTAGAAAGGTAGATTTCTTTGCAGAAAGTTTCCTGGGGATAGTTTACACCGCGTCAGCAGCAAAAGCAATGAGGGGTTGGTCAAACCCTAGATAAACACTGTCAGGTGATGCCTGTTGGTTGTGTAAAAATATCCCTGGTAGGATTACCTAGCAAAGCTTGGTGCAGCAGCTACGCCACAGCCTTGCATTCCGTCAAATACATGCCCAGGCCAAATAAAAAGACTTTTACTAGATACCTGAAACGGACAAAATTGCAGGGGAATGATACGGCCTACGTAATTCACCAGCGTCGCGACTTGGCGAGGAAATATCTCATATCACCCTGGCATCTTTTGGTAGGCGGAAAGACGGCAAAAATGGTTCCCCGGTTAGTAATATCGCCCAACATTGTTTACGTGTGTCTTGTTGGCAAGTTTCACTTGGCATGGGAAACCTACCCTGAAGAACGGGGTGTTGCCTTTAACCAGGGAAAGAGATTCGACAACCTCATTCTACACATATTCTTAAGAAGCGCATTTTAATCATTGAATACAGATTGATTCAACTTATTTCCGACTTCGTTTGCGAATGTTACAAAGTATTTCAGCTTGAAGATCTGAGAACGAATGTTGTGGCTGACTAAGCATATGATGTGATTGGCCTCGGTCGCGGGTTAACGTTGACGTCAGCCCCGCATCTCTAAAAATTGCCTAGGGCCTCTCTTCAGTTGAAGATGGACAAGGCCACAGTCCACCACAGACACAGAGCCAGAGCAATTGATCTTGGCAGTGACTGCAGCTTCTAAAATGTTTAAAAGAAAGCCCGAGGTCAAGAATCTGGCACCTCTTCGGTCCTCGGATCGTCGCAAGCTGGCAGACCAGATCATTCGCGACTATCACATCCCCATCCCAGAGCAATCGGCCGACGATGCGACATCAGCCGCGCAGCCGACGCTAGCTTCGGTTCGTAACTCTCTGCTGCCAGAGTCTACGGCGTCTGCTCGCTTCACTACACTCTCAGGGCCACAGCAATCGCTAGTCAGTGGCACGGTCTATGTTGGGGCACACCCCGGCCAGGATGAGAGAATACTCTGGTTCCAGTCTGGGAAAAACCCGGTTCTGATACCCACAGTCTACACTCTTTGGCGAAACCCCGGAATTGTACCCCTGCTTCACACGCCAGACTTCGTTGTTGACGAAAAGCTGAGGCATGGCTCTGACTTGATGATCCCTGGCCTGATCAAAGCTCCGACGGCCAAGTGGGATGCACGGGCAAAAACAGGCGCTGTCGTCGCTGTCGCCGGCATGCGGAAAGACACAGTGCCGCTGTGGGTTGGATCCTGCCAGATCGATGTGTGCAACCTAGGGGACAATCTCCAGGGACAGAAAGGTGTCGCAGTAAAGCCCCTTCATTGGGCAGGAGATGAGTGCTGGAGCTGGAGAGCACTCGGAAGCGGAGGCGAGGATCCACCAGAAAGCTTGCCGGGCTGGGCGGGTTTAACAACATCCCAAGCCGTGGGAGAAGGCGAGGCGTTGCCGAAGGATGAGGAAGAGAATACCGGCGAGGAAGCCAACAGCAATGCTCCTGCATTGGATATTGCGAGCCTCAACCTACAGGATGCGAAAGGCGGCGAAGAAACAGCTGCAGCGGAAGAGGATGACCAAGTTGAAGCAAGCCACCGCGAACCTACAACAAAAGAGATCGATGAAGCTTTCTTCCAAGCCTTCCTCTACGGAGTACACAAAGCAAAATCTGAGAAACCCGGGCCTCATTTTGGGATGGACTTTCCAATTCAGGCATCCTTCCTCATCTCCAACATGATCCAGCCCTATCTTCGATATCAGAACCAAGACCAATACACCATCAAGAAGACGTCGTGGAAAAACGCCAAGAAGTTCATCAAGCATCTGGACAAGGCTGGTTTGGTAAAGTCGAAAGACCGTAATGGCGGAGAGACTGTCATTCTAAACATCAACTTTGACGACGAGAAGGTCGTACAATTTAGGCCTTACAGGCTACCAAAACCGAAGGCGACTGGCGCAGGCACAAGCAACGATGCAGAACACGCGGGCGAAAATGTCGCGTCGTCGAGCGATCAATCATTGGGGCAGAAGGTCACGGTTCAGATCGTCTATCGCGTACACCCAAGGTTGGTGCCGACTCTCTTGCCTTCCAAGACCGAATTCTACAGTGCGCAGCAAATTTCGTCCGCTCTGAAGTCATACATCGACAGTCACCCGGAATTGGGAGGACAAGGTGCCTCGAGCGTAACGCTCGATCCATTTCTGGCAAATAGCATTCTAGGGTCCAACCCGAAGTTCGACGACAGCAGGATTCTTGCGGCAGGACGCATCTCCCGAAGTGCGCTGCAGAAACGAGTCCTAGATGACACCTTCCTTTGCCAACCCAACTATATCATAGCACGTGGTCAGGCTACTTCTGGGCAGAAGCCGAAAGCGGGATCCCCGCCACGTGTTGTCATCACAATCGAGAAGCGAACCGGGACCAAGGTTGTGACCAAGGTCTCCAATCTTGAGCCGTTCTTCATAGACCCTAATCTACTTGCGCCCGAGCTACAAAAGAAGTGTGCTGGATCAGCGAGTGTTGGACAGGCCAGCGGCTCCAAACCTGGTACAATGGAGATTGTTGTGCAGGGAGACCAGCGCAAGGTTCTGCTCGAAGATATCCTGCCAAACAGGGGGATTAATGCGAAATGGGTAGATGTGGTTGACAAGATCAAGGCAAAAAAGAAGTAAAATGTATAGTAAAATAGAAGAGAATAGAATTTGAGTGCGGTGGAGCTCATCAATGGAGTGTCTTTGCCACAGAGGTCACATCATGTGAATCTGAAAGGCTTCAAGAAAATAACGGGCTCCGGTGCATACAAACAATGCTCGTGGGTTTCAATTACAAAAGTTCACATACAGACATGTTGCTACATGAATTATATAAGTGTTCTCTATGATGCTTCTGCCTCCTCCGGTTTCTGGCCACGTACAATACACCTGTGATGCGTCAGTCTGCTGTCAGTCTCCAGAGAAGCTCATTTTTAGTACATACACTTCACCGTATGCATGAACGCTAGGGTCCAACAACTCCTTCCTCATACGAGCTAGGAACACTTGTGCTTCCTCAAACGACCACTAAAGAAAATCAGTTATGCATTCTGAACCTGTCATCGGCATCGCGGTCATACTCCCAGGAGTTCGGTTAGTCCACGGAGGGAGAATCCTTCAAGCCCCTGCAATAGGAATTGACGATTCCATGCACCCCACTGCTTCAGCTGTTTGTCTTTTGGCCATGTACCAATTGGAAGCTTGATACGTCGATCCGTGACATTGACGAAATCGGCATCTTTGATGGCGTCGCCGGCCTTTTCGCAGGCAAAAAAGGTCTTGCCTAGTGCATTCCCAATCTTGTCGAATATATCCACCCAAGTATTCATCGGAGAATCTTCCTTGATTGTGCCATCATCAGATCGTGAAATAATGGAAAGATCAACGTGCTCGACCCAACCGCCAGGTTTAAGGTGCCTGAAATTGAGACCTTAGTTGAATGTTAAGCAATATAGAAATGCCTGTTCGCTTACTTGAGAGCCTTTTTATAGAACTCGACCCAATCTGGAACGGAGCCAGTCATTGCTCTCACGTGAATAAAGTCGAATTTGTTTTCTGGGTATGTCCAGGTTTCATTGATATCATCCACTTCAAACCGACAATTTGGTGGGACAAAGGCCGGTTGGATCGGCGACAGATCCACACCGATGACCTCGGCCGATGGATGCTCATCAGCGAACTCGCTATAATGTACTATCAGCAAAAATCTATGGGACATAGAAAACTGGCCCTGACTTGATGGGTTTTGCCAATAAACTTATAAACTTACATTGCCCAAACACCGGTTCCGCAGCCAATGTCGAGAACATTCTACGCAAGCCATGAGGATCCAGATACTGCTAAACCGTGGCAAGATCTTGTCTTACTTGTACGTCCCCTTTAAGTGGAACATCACATAGCTTCCCATCAAGAAGAATTCGATGCAATTCGTGACTATTTACAAGTTAGACAAACCTAAAATGCGTGATTATTACAGCCACTTGAAATCAACCTACATTAAATCTTCAGCGTTTTGCTGCTGCTCATCGTTTGGACCCCTTCATAAATGTGAGTCACTTGGTTTATGAATCTCGAGTCCCAGGGGACAGACCAGTATGTGCCATCTTGGAATGCATGGTAGCGACGTCCATTTTCCCATTTGTAATTGAGAATCGATGATCGAAGTGAGCTGGTATCGCTCACTCTCAGCCTGCGGGAATCCTGTTAGCACTGTATCCAATGTGTTGACATCCTTCACTTACGATTCGGGATAGGCGGAGTCAGTTTCATCCGTGTCCTATGACAGTAAATATCACACTCCCAAATAATTTCAATATCAGTGTTGTCGAGACTTACAACTTCAATTACACCGGCCGTTTGGGGTGACTGGTCTCGTGAGGTTCGACTCCCTGGAGAGGCCTGGCCAGCAGGAGATGAATGTGATTTGGGTGAAGACATGATGCAGACTTCCTGTAGCAGGTGATTTCAAGCGCAAAATGATCAGCGCAGAACAGGAGCAACTTGTAGGAAAAAAGAGCAGAGACATGGCATAGTGGGAAGCGGGGACGTGGTGAAATATTTCTAACCCTACAGGGGTTACGTACGAGAGGGGTTGTTGGCTGCTGTTGGCTCACATCATGCAGTAGGTCGGGGCCAAACACCCCTGCGAAAACGGTGCTCATGTATGTAAGGCAAGGGTATGCAACGGGAAGCAGCGACAGATGCGGCAGGAGTCGACCAACTTGAGCATCCAGGGCAAATAGTCGCATGATCCGGTGCAGGTCATCGGCATGACACCTTACAGACAAATTCTACTGACGCATTGTTACCCCTGGGTCCTAGACAGTGGTTATCTAGGTTGTGTGAGGCCTGTAGATATAAAAATCCTGAATATGTAAAACATCAATAAATGCATATGCCTCAATTGCATGAAGTTCCGAGTCAGATACTTTCAACCACGTCAGTTCAACCAAGGCCTTTGACGCTAACCGGGTAACCAGGGTATGTTCGCCTCGCAACGGGCACGCGAGTACACGTCTCCGGGGATCAACAGGGGTCTCAGCCAATAACTAGACCTTGAACAGTGGCTCCTTCAGCCCCTCAACCAACAGCATAGGTAAAATCAGTCCAAATCATTTGCCTAATTATGCGTGATTTGCAATGTATGTGAAAAAATTGACCATGGCATTGGATACTTAGTTACAAATACATCCCCTGCTAGGTCGCTTCGGGGGCTCTCGATAGACCAAGTATAAAATCCAAGTCCATCATCAGATCTGTCGATACAGTGTTGAATGTCTGCTTTTGGCTGGCACGGACAATTACTTCCTTGATTTCCAAAACGCAAGGCCAAACGTCCTTAATGGAATCCATCACCTCCAAAATCAAGGCAAGGGAGCGAGTAGATTCAACTTCTCGCCCCTCGGTGTTTTCCAGTGACTGCTTCATCAATATTGTTCCGGCTGCCGTGGAAAGAGTGTGCACAAAATCCAGAGGTAGAGAAGTGTACTCGTAAAACCGGCTATAACTGCGCATGAGCCTAAATATTGCCTGCAGCGACTCATAGCAGATTTCAACGTCTTCGCTGCTGGCTAGGTCTAAGCTGGAAAAAAGATGGCTCGGGGGGCGGTGCAGAATAATCATGGCGGTATGAAATCGCATACTAGAGGCAATTAGATCATGATAGATGCGGGAGGGCGACGGGGTACATACTGAAGATAGAGCACACATGATGGAACTTGACCAACTGTCCACTGGTTCCAGTATAGTTTTCCCGGTAAATCTGTAAGCCATTTGGCCAATGACACGTGTAATTGGTGTACCGTGGCTGTAGTTGTTGTGTGATCTGCTTTCCCACGGCGGTTTTCAAACAACTCAGTGATGATATTGTGCTGTATTTTGGAGAGCTCAGCCTGGTAGATGAAAGCACCGACGAGAGCAATTCCATCCTCAAACGCCGTGACAGATGTACCTTTTGCGATATAGTTGTCCAGAAGAGCCTCCCAATCTTGAGGATATGGTAGCCGCACTGACTTTCTCACATCAGACTCGTGAAGGTAGAGCGCTGGTGGTCGACCAAAGTACAGACTTAGCTGCTTGTCCACAATGAAGGCAGCCCAGTATACCCTGCGTAGAATTTCCCGCTCAACGTCATCTTTAGATGCTTCTGACGCGCCATTCCAATTGTTTGGATCCAGATGCAGCCCCATCTCGTGGGCGAGCCGGAAAGCCATTCCACAAAACAGCCAGCCCTTGGATGCACGACCGTGTCCGATTTCTCTTTGCCCTAGTAGAATAAGAGTTTGAAGCGTGGTAAGATCGGGGCTCTCGAGAGCGATGTAAAGAAGGTTTTGCGCCTGCGCTGAAAAGACATTTGATAAAGAAATATCAGTTGCGTTGCCTGTCCCAAGCGCCCCCATGGAGCATATAGCATACAGGAGCATAGGGGAGTAATATGGACCAGCTCCCGAATCATAGTCCCGGAGGAAATATTCGCGATATATACACATGTTGTACTGATATTGGTTCCTGAAGAAAGCTGACATCAGACGCCGAGACACGTCGTCATGAGGTACATATTGAAAACTGCACGAAACGTGGCATGAACCATGAAACTCCGGAGGTGTGTCTTGAATAGGCAAGTATTGGGCGGTTGCTGAAGTCGTATTCATAATTTCCGCGTTTGATTCCAGCGGCACGGTAGTTTCTCCAGCAAGGTGTATTTGGAACAGGCTAGTCGCGCCGTAAAAATGTGTCGAGTTGCTTGTGGTTAGTTTGCGAAGTTGTCCAGCCCGAGAGCGGCTTAGATTGAAACTGCCCTCGCTCAGGGAGTCAAAATCTGGTGTTGTGATTTCTTTGTCCTTGGATAGTGTCGTAGATGTATTGGGAAGGTAGGATTTAAGCATCTCATCCCTTTGTTTGTTGTCGGCAAGGGCTAACTTTTGAATGAATAGTTCCAGGGAGGCAATCTGTCCCTCCAGCGCTTGTATGTAACTTTTTGGGATCGGTCTGATTTGAACGATTAGCCTCTGGAGGAATCTGAAGGACGACAGAAAATCCATGGATGAACCTTTGTTTCTCTCCATTTCCTCGTCGAACACATTCTGTACCAGCCTTGCGACATCGTGAGCAGGGGTCTCGCCTGTCACATTTCATCTAGCACGAAATTAGTGGTGGAATCATTATCTCACCAACAAACACACACTTTTCTTCGACGACATCTTTCGCAACTATGGGTAACGTGTTAGCATAGTTGATGCTTGACTGGACGTGAATTGATACTGACGAGTTGGTAGACACTTCTCCGATAGATGTTTTGGAGATATCAGCAGGGGACTCGCCGACAATGCATCTAGGCTCTGATTCTAAGGAGAGAGATCGAAAAAACATGGTGAATTGATAAATTACGAGTACCAAGAGAAGACCTCAAACGCAACAAACCGATGTGGCTGGTTTCAGTGACCGGATTACACGCAGTCGAGACATTGGTCCTACTGCTTGATTTAATGTGCCATCTAGATATGTACGGACACGGACTTCCTCTGCCGCCTTTACCCACTCGGTCCGCTTGCATCGTTCGCACGAACCGTGTGGGGTGCGTCTTGGGCGATAAGATATCTTTGATTGACCTTGGTGGAGCCTTTTGAGCTAGTCGCTGATTTTCACAGAACATTTCCGAGATGGGTTGAACCAAACAAGCGCAAATAAAACCCCCTGTTTGACCGCAGATGGGGATCGATTTCCCCGGCCAGCCCATCGGAGTCGACATAGTGTAACGGAGGATTCTCTGTGTTGTGTGAATCAAAGCGAATTACGGACGTCAACAAAGAAGATACAAAACCAAGATCAGGTTAAAACTGTGTCCATTGGATAAACTTGAGTAAGAGCAAGGCGCATCCAAAGTGGGACGTGATCGGAATCCCGATAGGTTGGTAGTAATTGATGTCATGTGCAGCGGTACCTGAGGTAGATAGGACAAGTAAAGTGTCCCGTCTAGTATCGCGCGGAGGTGGATATCCTTCATTGACGTTGGTGCTGTCGCCGCAAACCTGCAGTGGTTCACATGTAGGATATTGTGAATTGACGCTGGTTCGAAATGACCCAATGTGCAGTAGGCGTGCCTTATATAATTACGATGCTTAAGCGCATCCCCAGAAGAGTCGTTTGAGCAGTTTTCGTCGTGTTTTATCATGTCTACTTCAAGCGCTGTTTTGGTCGCCCCACAGGCATCCTTCACCACTGGCCACGATGTTCGACTAGCAGCAAGAACAAATCAGTGCACCACGACTTCTGGTCTGGCCCCTGGGTACGTCCAGGTGAATCTCATCGTTTTGCCGTCACACTACGCTGCCGACTTCCGCCTGCTTTGCGACCGAAATCCAGTTCCTTGCCCACTGGTTGCAGAGTCAGCGTCCCCTGGTGGCTGGGGGGAGGTGAAATCTTGCGTTCGCGGACTCGACGGAAAAGCTTTGCTTTCCAAGTTCGATATCCGCCGTGACGCCCCAAAATACAACGTCTATGTGGATTCTCAGCTTGTCAAGGCCGGGGTCCCTGATATTGTCAAAGAATGGACCGATGATCACGTCGGATTCTTGATTGGATGTTCATTTAGCTTTGAAGGGGCGCTCATGGAAGCCGGTCTCGTTCCCCGCCACACGGAATTGGGTCGCAATGTCCCAATGTATCGCACTACCCTCCCGCTGTGCCCCGCTGGGGTTTTTACGAACTCAACCTATGTCGTTTCGATGAGGCCATACTCTGCACAGGATCTCGAAGAAGTCAGGCGCATCACAAGGGCTTACCCATCGACCCACGGCGAACCAATAGCTTGGGGTTGGAATGCAGTACGGGAGCTTGGAATTTCTGATATTGATGCACCTCAATGGGGAGATGCACCACTTACACGAGGTGGTACGCGGTTTGGCGAGTTGGAAGGCTCAGAAGGAGACTTCCCGGTGTTTTGGGGCTGTGGTGTCACACCCCAGGAGGCTGTGATGAAGGCGGGTCTTGAAGGCGTGGTTATGGCTCATGCGCCTGGTCATATGATTCTACTGGATTGTCAGGATTCTGATCTTCATTCGAACTAGTGTTTATTAATTGCCAACCATCCGAAACCATGTGTAGTTCCAAATGTGCCGTAGACAATTACAATTTACGCAGCCAGCGATTACGATAGTACCGTAGCAAAAGCATGTGCCGAAGCTGAAATACAGAAGACTGCGCTGGTGAGATTATACAAACCATCAGAGCCACTTTAATCATGCGAAATTTTAAATTGTCCCTGATTAATGATGGGTTTCAAGAAGCATCGTTGGTTTGCTATACTCTTATCGAATGAAGCAATCTGCGTAGATAGAAATATATTTCTGCCAAATCCGTACATCGAAATTCTTGTCTGAACTAGTAAACATAACGGAATTCCAGTTGCCCCTCTCCTGTTGTCTCAGTTCTATCATCTATGCGTTCTCCCTTGGCAATCTGGTCCTTCTTCTTATTTAACAAATACAAGTAGCTTATCTGTGTTGCGATGAGAACGATGCTGATGATGGCAGAGGCAAGAGAACACCAATGACCCAGGCGGTATGGAGCTGCACGGTAAACCTGGGGCGCAACCACGCCTGCAATGTTGCCAATTGCTTGCTGCAGGCCAATAGCAGTAGCTCGTCTGTAGTGAGGGGCCATATTATTGTTGATCCCTAGATCAATATTAGCGCAAAAATACCCTGTGAATCTTGGGTCAGAGACTGACAAATTTCGTTGAGACCTGGCCCGCAGTAAAGAGGAATAGCAATCAGATAGCAAGCAAAGTACCGGACTCCAGAACTGTTTGTGACTCCCAAGAGGAGAGAATACCCTATGACAGCGAATACATCCAGGATCAAGAGCAGCTATTGGTGTAAGTTAGCAGAAAGCAATAAGCTGAAACTCGCCTCAAACTCACTGTTCCTCTTAGTCTCCATTTGTCGCCTAAAACTGCAGCGGACTGGCCGTGATGGGTTAGTACAGTATTTCAATGTTGATGACTCGACTCACAAAGAAGCTAATTCCGCCAAGAAGATAGACTGGAACACTCATATACTGGGATTGCATGCTGCTGAATCCAAGATCTAGTCGGAGTACTGATGGAAGGAACGTGCTGAAGCCATATAGAATTATGTCCTGGAAAAATTGAATGAAGGCGCTGCAGTGGAAGAAGCGTTAGCGTTTTCAAGTGGCATTGGTGGTAAACTCACGTTAGATAAACCTTTGGGTCTTTGAGCGCTTTGAATACTTCCGCCCATTCAAAATTCTGGCTGCCCAAGTATTCCTGACGTTGTTGTTCTCGTGCAAGCATCACCTGTTTTTCTTCTGGGCTCCAAAACTTTGCCCGTGTGGGGTCAGCCGGGAGGCCAAACCACACCCAAAGAACGACGAGAGCCGAAATTGAGCCTTCAATGATGTATAGCCAGCTTAGATTTCTTTGTCAGTATTTAACCTCTTACGCGTTAATTGACTAGACGCACCTCCAGGACCCTAAACCTCTCTGGTGACCAATCGCGGTAATTCCTGTAGCGAGAAGCCCACCAAACATTCCTGCCAACGCGACCGAGACAAAAAGATACGCCAAACGGAGACCCTGTTTCAGAATTAGATAATTGTAAAGGCACCAGTGGAGTTTCGGGGAAATACAAACCTGCTCCTCTCTTTTGTAAACCATTGTGATGTAAAGGCTCAGACACGGGAAAAACCCTGCCTCACAAATACCCAGCAATAACCGCACTGCTATGAGCGAGCCATATGACTTGACGAATGCGGTTCCAATGGTAACCATGGACCATCCGAAACACATGATTGAGATGGCGCGGTGTGGTCGCAATTTCTTCATGGACAAAACAACCGGCACCTCTAGGGCAACATATGTAGCGTAGAAAACACTGACAGCCGTGCTAAATTGGGATCCGGAGAGTCCCAAGTCAGACGTGAGCCCAGCAACCGCAGCATTGCCGATGTTGCTTCGATCCAGGTACGCAACAAAGTACAGTACGGCGAAGAGGGGCGCCAGCCGCAGGTCCAGTTTGCGCAACACGCTCTTCTCCAGTTGACGGTCCGGGATCAAGGCCGATGGGGCTGCAATTACCTGAGCATCTTCGAGGTCTGATTTGGAGTGCCGCTTCAAGTCGTCAGTAGCAGAAGGGTCTTGCATTCTCGAGGTGATTGCCAGAATGTACTCTTGCAAAAGTTAGATCGGTGGCTGCTTTGTTCCGTTAACCGTGTCCACTTTGAAATCATGATTGCGAAGCAAGAAATAGGAAGCTTTATAACTTCAAAGTGTTTATCATTGCTCTGAGCGTTGGCCAAGTCAACGACTAGCCCAAGATTAGACTAGCATACGTTCTGTGCCCTTGGATGTCTGGGGAAGATAACATCACGTGCGGGGTTATCTTTGCCTCCAAAACTGGAGCAATGTGTCAAGCTAGGCCCTGAGGAATGAAAGACCCATCGTAATTAGTCTTATCGCAACAAGGATGGTTGAGATGAGATATCTGCAGCGCGCTAGCAAAGATTAGCTATCGGAGGCGTTATCGCGATTACGGGTCTGCAGCGGAAGCGGAACTCCGTGAGAGGAAGCGGTGACGAATGAGATAGATTTAGTCTCATACTGGAGAAAGGATGCACATTCACGATGCGAAAATTTGGAGTTTTGATCGGCGCAACGTTGAGCTGACCAAATTGACCCATTTCCAAGTCCGCCACGAAACGGACATCCGCAAGCGATGTATTCTCTCTAATTTCACGACTCTTCGGACATAGCATCGCCATAGGCGACTTAGTATAATAATACAGCAAATTCGTTTGGATAAAAACATCACTGCAATATTTACCTTGATCACATCGGAAACTCATCAATCCATTTCTCTGTTTAAAATGCCTGAAGAAATTAAGTTGGTTGGTTACATTGGCCTCGGTCTGGCCGGTGGTCCTCTGGCCCAAAATGTCGCCGCAAAGGGATTCAAACTTCTCGTCAGAGATGCAGACGAGAAAAAGCAGGCTGCTTTTGTGGAAGAAAACATTGGTTTGCCCGTCGAGTCGGCCAGCTCAGGCCCGGATGCCTTTAAAGATGTCGATGTCTTGATTACAATGGTTCCCAATGGACATATTGTACGTGACATTCTTCTTGGAAAAGATGGCATTGCTCCACACATGAAGCCTGGTAAGAAGCTCCCTGCCATAACTAGCAAATACTCGCCGAGAACTAACCTTCCCTGGTCTAGGCTGTGTGATTGTGGATACTTCGTCTTCAAACCCATTTGGCACGCAAGAGCTTGGGAAAGATTTGGCCAAGTATAAGCTGCGCTTGATTGACTCTCCAGTGACCCAGGTCCGCATGCATGGCATCAATGATGGCGAAGCAACCTTTATGATTGGTGGTGCTCCCGAGGACATCGAGTATGCCATGCCTGTTTTGAAGACCATGTCCCGCTGGCGCTTCATCATGGGACCCCTCGGCAGCGGACATGTCATGAAGACTTTCAACAACTACATCACGGCTGCCGGAATTGCAGCGCTGAACGACGCGTTCATCGTCGGTCGCAAGATGGGCTTGGATCCCGTCATGATGACGGATGTCCTGAATGTTGGAACAGGGAGAAACTACGGCACCGCCCATTCCATTCGAGCGGAAGGGCTCACTAGGACCTATTCCAGTGGTTACGGCCTTGCTTTGCTGGTGAAGGACCTGGGTATCAACCTAGACCTTTGCGCAAAGATGGGAATTGACACGCAGCTTGCAACCCATATGCAGCAACTTTTCAAGGAGGCATTGGATGAGCCGGACGTTGAACAAAGCGCGGACTACACAGAGTGCCTGAAGCTGTGGGAGCGAAAGGCTGGCTTTGCCTTGCCAACTGCTGTTGGCATCACGGAGTGCGAGGAGCCCCGGGATTTTGAGACTCCATAGGTAGACTACATAGTTAGAAATACATTGCATGTTCTTCATAACAAACGATCTGGGGGACATTTGGATACTCAACCGAGTTGGTAGCTTCAATGTTCTACTACACCATGTTTCTGGTATTGGCCGGTAATGATTGACAATTCAAAACTTGCACATCGACAGAATAATTAATTTTACGTTAATATGTTGATCCCATCCTGACCGCTAGAAATGAGCATTTTTAAGATATCCAGCATCACTATTGTGTTTGGATCATTTAGGACGATGATATGATCCATTGCAGAAAGTGAAAATTAAAGAACAGGCATGCTGAATGAAAGAGATCATTACCCCAAGGACCCTGTTATCTAACCTTTTATCGTCATTTTAGAGCTAATCGGCGGAGGTGGAATTCCGCTGAAGGCGAGTACGGATAGGGGATTACAAATTATGATATCTTTTCGATGTACGATAAAGCGGCGAATCCAGAGGGATAAATGGTTGCCTTTTGCTTTGATCCTTCGCTATTTATCAAGTATAACCAAGAAATCAGTGCATTTTGTCCCAACATGGCCTTGCGACCAAGTACTCATGTTCATTTTCCTGATGGAGACAGCTATGAACAGCCCACCGGATTGCTCATAGACAACAAGTTTGTCGAAGCCTTGGATGGAACTTCATTTGAAACACTTAATCCATATACGCAGCAGCCAATATGCAATATTGGTAGAGGGAAAGGTCCCGATATTGACAGAGGGGTCCTGGCTGCTCGAGCAGCCTTTAGTGATTGGAAGCGGACACCTGCCCAGCAGCGAGGAAAATTGTTGTCAAGGTTATCTGAGCTGATTGAGCGAGATGCTGAAACTCTTGCCAAGATTGAGGTGTGTTGGAGACATCCATTGAAATAACTCATACCTCGTGCTGACTGCCCTGAATCACAGGCAATTGATGCAGGCAAGCCGGTCAACATCGCGCGCGATGCGGATGTGTTGGCATGTGCATCTTGTATTAGATACTACTCTGGATGGTGATTAGACTTATTAATTTTGATAAATTGCCTGAAACAACGAATTAACTAGCAAATTAGGGCGGAGAAGATTACTGGTGACACCATCGAGACCGATCCAGACACTTTGAACTTAACCGTCAAGGAGCCGCTTGGAGTATGCGGACTAATTATACCAGTACGTTCCTCTGGCTTTGTGGAGTCCTGAAATATAATAACACAAATCCATAGTGGAACTTTCCCATCCTTATGTGCGGTTGGAAGCTTGGCCCAGCTCTAGCAGCTGGCAACACCGTCGTGCTGAAGCCAGCGGAACTCACTTCACTCTCAGCTTTGTACCTTGGAAAGTTGATTGTGGAAGCTGGATTTCCTCCGGGTGTTGTCAACATCATTCCCGGGTTTGGACATGATGCTGGGGCCTCTCTGACGGGACATCCGGATGTGAATAAGATTTCGTTTACGGGAAGCACTCCAGTGGGGAAAAGTATCCTGCGCGCTTCTGCAGATACAAACTTGAAAAAGGTCACATTGGAGTTGGGGGGGAAGTCTCCCAGCCTTGTGTTTGCAGACTCTGACCTTGACCAAGTTGTCGAATGGTTGAATGGAGGAATCTTTTATAATATGGGGTAAGTTTCACTGTACAATCGCGCAAGGAGTGGCTTTCTAATCTGTGAAACAGTCAAAATTGCTGTGCAAGCAGTCGCATTTACATCGAAGAGAGCATCTATGACAAATTCGTCGATAAATTTGTCGAACGAAGCAAACAAAACAAAGCAGGTGACCCATTCGACAAGGATACATTTCTTGGACCACAAATCAGCAAAGACCAGCATTCTAAGATCATGGGAATGATTGACAAGGCGAAATCTCAGGGCGCTATTTGCGCTGCGGGTGGAAACAGCCCTCAAGGCTGGTTTATCGAGCCGACTATTCTTCGGGATGTTACTCAATCAATGGACATCATGCAGGAGGAAGTATTCGGTCCAGTCGTTGCACTTGCACCCTTTAAAAGCTCATCCGACGCGATACGATTGGCTCACGATACCTTTTATGGGCTGGCTGCTTCTGTGTTTACCTCGGATATCAAGCAAGCTATCCGGACGGCGAAAGAGCTCGAAGCTGGGAGTGTATGGATTAACTGTTACAACGCAATTTCGCATGCTCTTCCGTTTGGGGGGTACAAGTTGAGTGGAAATGGGAAGGACCTCGGCAAGGAGGCAGTAGAGGGCTTTTTGCAAACTAAAACTATTCGGGTTCAGCTTTAACTATTTCCAATGGAATAACGAGCGTATAACCTACAGGAAAAAGAAACTGTGTTGATGAGTCAAGTGAATGCTGTATCGTACTTTCTTAAAAACTTGCAATAGCGTAGTTAAAAAAAATGCATCGAAACAAGTAGGGTGATTCTGTCTGGCGAGAGGATGGACTCCAAATAAGAAAGTTCTTGAGCAAAAATACCCAATTCGAAGATTGTTCTTGATCTTTCCATTTTGGCAACAGTTTATACATGATGCATTACAGAGATGGCGCAGTGAGAGATTGGTACAGGACGATCTAGGATGACGAATATCGCCCTGTTCGGGACTTGAAGCATTCCATAATTTAGTATACTTAAAATTATTCTATGTGGTTACAATTTTTTTTAAAACCCCAAATTGCTCTTTTAATAATTATACAATATTTCCGCGCTGAACCAGGATGGTCTCAGTATCCTGTTCGGGGACATCATCATACGCCGACCAAGCAAAACTGTGCTTGGGGAGAATCAACACATCACCAACAAGCATGGGTGAATCAAGTCTATCCATCTGGTCTCCATTGAAATACTCGCCGGATACTTCACTGAGGTAGTCAAGAACGACTCTTGTAAAGGGTAGCGATTCGCTATTACCCATAATGTCCCTCAGAACCACCTTGCCTTCGAGTTTATTAGATTCGGCAAGCTTCTTAAGACCATGAGTGGCCTTGTCAGTCAGTGTCTTGAAAACGGGATGTCCTGGCGTCACCAGGATGGTGTACTGGCATAGCTGCACTGTATACGGGGGGACCTCCCAGATGGGCCGCTTGTGGTTGTCAACCTCGACGCCGACTACCAGGTTGACTCCCCAATCTTGGTATTGTTGGGGGATCCATTTGGAAATGGGCTGCCTTGGAACCATGTTCATGTCGGCCCAGACGCCACCTTCCTTGAACAAAATGAGATACCTCAAAAGATCCGTTTTGAGGCGTGGGCTCTTTAACTTGACAAAGGCCTTGGCGAGGGCCGTGTCGGGAAAGAGACGCTGGACATGCTGATCAAGATTGCCATCCAGGATGGACTCGGTTGTCCACTCTGGATTGGCGTCTCTCCACCGATGGCCGGCAGACTCGCTCAGGCTCAGGTTGGTGGCAGGGTTGAAGTGTTTGGCATTCCAGTTTTGCCAGATCTTGGCGGGAAAGGGCGGCGCGTGCTGCAGGTCAAACTGTTTGGCCGAGCCCTTGTGTGGCTGGTGAAAGCCGCCGGCGACTGTGAGGCGACGGTGTCAGTACGCGACACTGTTTTAGCCCTGAGGGAGGGCGGATGAATTAGCGAGCTTACCGTAGTCGGCCCCCGCGCCGTGGAAGAAGAAGTAGGCGATGAGCACAAAGGATATGCAGCATCCCGCCAGCAGGAGCTTCACGACCCGCGCACCCCCATATTTGCCGAGCACAGTCGGGGAGATCATCTTGACGAGGAGGAGTGACCAGTGTCCAGTGTCCAGTGTCCAGTCCAGAGTCCGGGATGAAAGAAAGAGCGACGAAACAAGGACGGGAACAGTGGCGCCTCTTTGAGCATCATGGGCACCAGGTCTGCACCAGGTCTGGACCGAGTCGCATGCAGCCTGCCCCGTCGTGGCGCAGATTATTGAGCGACCAACAGGGCACCACCAGGACACCAGCAGACCAATCACAGGCGCTGCTGAAGCCATTCACGGCCCTCGTTAGCGTGCCAAGCCTCCTCGCCCCTCTCGCCAATTCCAGCCCTGTTTCGCCGGATTCGGCACGTCTTCCGTCTGGCTGCTCCGTAAAGCTGAGGCAAAGGGGTAAACCCCCCATCCCTTGGTCAGTCAATAATGGTCGATAGTTCTTCCGGCTTTTCTGCTTTCTGCCTGCACCGCCCCTCACCCAACTCCCGGAAGCCGAAGGCCATGATGCATGAACCCCCGTCGTCTAGCGCAGGGGTATTTCCCGGGGAAACCGTCGTCGACCGTCATTTGGCTGAGCAGGCCGCTTGAATGGATTAATTGTCCGCAATTGGTATCGCCCGAGTACATACGTCAATCATGATTAGCATGTAACGACGTCAGTGAGGCCGTGCACAAGAATTTTGTGTAGTAGGGCATCATCGCCTAAATTTGAATCAGCGCGGCAAATGCCATCATCACATGAGAACAACCCCAAAAAAATCCCAGAGAAAGCCTATGGCAATCCCGCATTGTTATTTCATTCTGCCCTACTTTGCCTAATGAACTGCCTACGGTGAGCATTTAAGATGAAGTTCGTATAACGCGTGTAACCCCTGTGCAGCTAGAAATGGCTACTTTCTCCACCTGGTCAAACATTGAAATTAGCCTCGTCCTCCCATACAGGCTAAAGAGCAGGAAATTCCGTCTCTTGGATAAGCATGATCTATAGCTGGTACCGATTTCTAATGTGTAACGATACCCCAACACAAGATATTCCTAATCCCCAATTAGTACAAAAGCTTTGCTACTAGACGAGCATTGGTGGTTTAGTTGAGAATTAAAGCCGGGAGCTGTCGATTCTGCCATTTTATCCTACTCATATCTGCGACAAGGAATCTATACGCCGTGTCCGGCAAAGTATGCCCAGAATATTCGAAGAAAATCAGGGACGGTCCAAAAATTAACCTGCAAGGTGCCTATGCCGATTTTCAGATCGAGATTGTGAAGGCATCGCCCAGTCGGAAAAAATAGCATCAAGAGATCGCATTTCAACGCATAACTGATCGGTTAATCCTACAAGTGATAGCGAATATTCTTTTGCTCAGAGCCTGTTAAATTCTTTTCTGGTGTGATTTAAATTTAGGGATTATGTTAGAATCACGCCATGCGGCGTGGGTACAGGTTAATCTGACTTTGCATAAAATTACTACTAATATAAGGATATTACTTTACTAATCAAGGGAGTATAAATACTTCTATAGCCCCTCATAAGAAAAGAGGGGCTAAGGGTATTCCTAATTAATATAATTATTAACCTTAACCTAATTAAGCAATAGCCTTTATATTTAAATTAGCTATATAATTCTAATAATTAAGAGTCTTATATACTTAAGTAAGCTATATATTTAAGCTAAATAATTAATTTAAATTAATAGAAATATATAATACTAACTAAAAATATTATATTAAGTAAGAAACTAATACTAAAGGATATAATATAGTAGGCTATATAAGATAGGAAGTTTAAATTATAGGCTAATATTGCTTAAATTTAGAAAATAATAAATCCTAAATTTATAATCTAGCTCTTAATAAAGCTAGAAAAGCTTATAATAACTTAGTATTATAAAAAAGTCTTATTATAAGTTATTAAATTAACTAAACTAAAGATTATTTATTAATAAATAGGTAATTAGTCCTAGTTAAGTACTTAAATAATCTTAATATTATAGCTAATATATATACCTAAAATAATTAATTTAAATTATTATATAGAAGATATTAATAATTTAATTATTATTAATCTAGCTAAATACTAAATAAAGTTAAGAGATTATAATAAAGACTATAGAGAAGTTAAGAAATAATAAGAAAAAATTAAGAAGATAAAGAACTAGATAGTTAAAATAATATAAGAAGGACTTAGAGATAGTAGCTTTAATAATCTAATACCTATAAGAATATAATACTAGAATCTTAAGAGTAATATTAGTATATTAAAACCTAAATAGAAGAGATAAGCTAGAGCTAAGTATAATAAGATACTAGCCTTTATACTATAAAATATTAAATACCTTTTTACCTAGGTAACTAAGTAAGAGTAAATTACTTATAAGGCTAAAATAATAAAAATAAGAGAAGTAAATAATCTAAATATCTAGTTTAACTATTTTTATATAGTTATTTACTTATATTTAAGTACCTAGATTATAATATACCTTAGAATATATAAAGAGAAGCTTAAAAAGAAAATACTATTAATTAGAAAAATAATTAAGTATCTATAAATATAAATAATAGTAGAAATCTAAAATTAATCTAAAATTAAAGTAATAAAGAATAAGCTAAATTAATATATTTTTAGCTTAATTTATAGAGAAAAGTAAGAACTAATAACTTTTCCTATAAAATAATAAAAGGATAAGTAGATTATTATTTTAATAAATATAAA